>JAZBGY010000033.1:0-38967 GCA_037414755.1 Lydus trimaculatus
TGCTGGAGCGGTACCGACAGTGTGAATAGACTTATGCATTTCCCATATAAGAATACTTTACTGGTACGAGAACGGCTCGAGATCGAACCGAGACTGGCACTATAGTGTGGATAGGGCTTTAAGAAATTTCAGTAAGATATACAGGTTGAGACATTTCATTTAGGGCATTCTTGATAGTGGGTATATTGCAAAGATTCTATCAGTCATCTCTTTTCAACCCATAAGACTAGCTAGGTTTTTGTACATTCTCCTATGTTCCTAGATGAACTGTCTCAAGCTGTATATGCTTGAATTGCGAAGAAATGTACGTCTACGTTTAATAATATAAGCAGTAATTGAGATTTGTGTATTTTCTACATTAATGAGCTTTTTCAGGTAATAATCTCTCTACATCCAAAGCTCGACAGTTTCTAATGAAGAAATAGCAGAAAAACTACTTTCAAAGTCAAAATTAATAAAAGCTTCACAATGATGTAGGAATTTTACGATTGTTGTATTGATTTGTGTAAAGTACTTTTAACTTTAAAAGAGGCCTGTTTTACTTTTTTGCTAGAGACTATTAGTGTCTAATTTGATTAATCTCTAACGAACGACTATAGTTTTATGAGACAAGTAATAAAACATCAAAAAAGTTTATGAATTTAACGTACGACTAATGGCCAGTGCACCTGCACTACAATTATAATAATGGTAGCGAATAATATAAACGTGTCTGGTAATTTACTTAATGAATGTACATTTTCATTTCAAACAAAGGACTTAATTAGATGTTGTAAAATGGTACCCTCCCAATTTACATCGATTTGATTACGTCTATATATTATAAGTTGATATTTTCAATTTTGAATACTCGTTTTATAGATTTTCTGAATAGGAATAGATATTGGTTAATATTCATCGAAGCGTATTTGATATCTATATCACGTTCCGGAAGAACTTTCAAGTTTAGGTTAATCTTAAGATAGAGATAATATCGGAATATTATTGAGCAAAGTAGTAGGTGAGAGGCCCCTGGCTGATAATAAATAATAACTAATGGCAGTAATCGGTGCTAATAAACCAACAGTATCCACTGTTCTCATGATGCACAATTGCATTCTCCTTGCATATAGACAGAAATTTAATAGATTTGTCTTAATAATGACGACAATAAGACGAACTATACCAGTGAACAAGATTTACTTATTAGACAATCCATTATTAACATCTATACGGTAATATTCTCCGGATTATTTGTGTTTTAGACAGAATTTTCATCAGTGATAATGGTGTCTATTCATATACGATTATTGATAGTAGAGTGGTGGAGATTTGTAAATAAAGGTGTTGTTCGTCGCTTAGGGTTGGTCGATTAAAATCGACTATCCTAAAAATTGAACTGAACAACAATAGTCGTTTTCTAGTTCCAATCGTTGTGGTTTGGTGAAAATCTAATCCGGATGCGTAAAGAAAAACTACTGCAATACATATTGATGGAATTGAAATGCTTCTCGATAACAATTGAAAAGCTATTGGTGAATTTAGTTGAAATTTTGCAGTTCTATCTTTCTCTCTATTTGCACTTCTACCAGAAAAATAGATTAGATGATAGGAAATTTCCTATTTTCAACAAAATATGCTCGTTATAGAAATAGTTCAGATAGTGAAGATCTAATAGAAACTTAGAATTATGTAATGTTATTCTGTCATATTCATAAATAACATTCAAATATAAAAGATACAGTTGTTTCGCAGATTGGGCATTAAATTTGACACATATCTAGGCAATATTGTTGACCATAAACGACAACGATCATCATCTTTCTTCCAAAAGAAAGCAAAATAACGATATAGTTCCCTATACTTCAATGTTTTTCTAAACGATTATTGTTGTTATTATTAGTAGAAAATACAGTGAGACAACTAAACATCAATGATTTATAGAAAATTGTCGCAGAGCTTTTAAACATAATACATCTTTCACTAGAATTGACCATGAATTTTGGAATAGTTCATTGTTTAATGTAGAGCTACCAGTTAGGAAACATAAATTTTATAAGCAGGATGTTGAAGTTTTTGGGTAGTCAACATAAAACTGTCGCCATTTTTATGGAAAAGCTCTTTCAGTTGACTATCAGGCACACTTAACATTCTTGATATGTACCGGTTACGATCAGAATACAAGAATTATGGCAAATTTCTTATCAGATTTTACTGCAATCTTAAAATTATGTCGATATATTTCACTCGAAAAAAAAGGAGAATTTTAAAACACACGAAAAGATCAAAACATTTCTGCCAGATTTGCTGCAATTTTACCGTTGATTTATGGGTAATTACAAGTTAATAATTACGTAAACAGATTGTGCTATTTCTGAGTTTATTTTTTGTTTATTGATAATAAAAAAAAATGATGATCTCCTAAACATCTCTAAAATTACTGAATATCTATGAATGTTGACCAGTAAAACTTTTATTGCGAATCCACAATACAGTACACCAAAAACGACTTGACCGACGCAATTTGATATAGCAAAAGCCATAATATAGGGGGATCGATTCATATTTTTCTGCAGTTTTTGTTTCTTGGTGTCAAATCCTCTAACAGTAATTGTGGGTGGTGACCTAAGCGATCGGCTGAAATTACTTCATAACATATTAAGTAAGACAAGAAGACTTGATTGGAATGGTGAACTGTTGTCACAGTAGTGAATATTATTTTTTTATGTTTACGGATAACCAGCTGTTCTGTGTAAATATACGAAAGGGTGGGTTTTCCAAGCAGGTAGTTCCACTAACAAAAAACCAATACGGAAAAGTTTGATTTTAAGTCATGAATAATCGACTGTCTCATATTCGAGCAACAGATTATTATAAAGTTTAATGAATTAATTGATATAATTACAAGAGCTGGCACATTTATTTAGACGATGTGGTCAACTCTTTGCTCCTATTTTTCACTTTACTAATCCACCAAAAACGATTTGTCTACTTTTTCGTCTATTCTGTTTGCTACAAATAGTTAATGACTATCATGACCAACGAAAGACAGTGAAATTGTGGAATTTTACTACTTCAATCGATCACTCAAACAGTGGGGTAGTGAACAGGATTCAGTTGGTTCTTCGGAACCCGAAGCCTAGGAAAAATTGATCAATTTTGCTCACATATTTGGAAATTTAGAATCAAGTAAGCATATGCAACTTTTCGGGGCTCATATTGCAAACTGGGACACGAATTCGTCAACTTTTCAGTACGCCACTGCACTTAAATCACCAAACATACTATAAACTTTGGTTTATTGTTTGTTAAGTGCATAGGATGCCACCTTATAATTCGGATTATTTAAACAAACAGAATTAAATCAAATACATGTGACTGTAGTTATGTTGTTTGATCCGTTTAGACAACACACATCTGTAGTCCTTTTGACAGGTAATTTATAAATGTTAATATACTGCACTTCTATCTTGTATTAAATGATATTCAAGCTATCCTATGAAAAAGTATAAAGTGATTAAAACTAAATCAATTAATCAATAATTTGATTTATTATTCAATAAGGTGATGACTACCATTAATTGTATTTTTCTAGTCTAAAATATTTTAATAATTCACCTCTATCAATGATGATATAAAAGTCTAGATAATATTGAATGATTGCCATCATGTAAATTGGGCTTAAGAAGGTTAATAGATGATTTATTGTAGAGATTTTACAGGATTTCGTTATAACAGGTGATATGTGTTCATGATTCTATTTTATATTTAAATATACATACAATCTACCTGAAATAAAAATAGGTATATGTAGATAGATATATGTATGTATGGATTGTTTTAATAGTAATACAATTTGAAATTTATCGACTTCCTTCAGGAATTTCTACCAAGAAAGTTGTAGCTGACATATACATATGTAAAAAAGGAATGTAGAAACGTGGTTTAAATATTTGATTATAATATCCCATTTTTATGGCAACAAAGGGCAAGTATACGTATTAAATTGTAGTTTTAAAAATTAATATTTGGAAAATATAGCAGCGGTAAAGGAAATTTTATTTAAACAAATGATGTTGCGATATACATTTCGTGAATTGCAAAAATAGTAAGGAATAACGGTGGTAAAAATGTATTCCAGATCAGTTACAAGCACAATCTCGATTCCTGTCTTTCCGTTTGCTTGTCAACTAGAAATTCACGAGATACAGTAAACCAAATTAAACTTGACTAATTGTGCTTTAGGATTATGAGAAACCAACGATAGATCTGTCTTTAACGTCCAGTGCTTCTGTCCCTTTATCAGTTGACTACATTCTCACTCCGTTAGCCTAGGCGCGCAAGAACGATTTAATATCGGCCGATAATAGGATTGAACTCGCATTGAATGTGTTTTTCGTCGGCCGATCTATTTGGACGCGCACAGACCGATTTTCACGTCGGTGACAAGGTTCAGAAAAATATGTACCCCGTAGAGGTACACATAGCATGTGTTTGTGCACTAGTTGTCAAACTGATACAAAAAAGGCTTTGAAATAAATACTGTACTTAATTTTGGCCATTCTAGTCTTAGATGTCCACTTATTTCCACTCATAATTTTTGTTTGATTAGGCGATCACTATAAGTTCTGGTCCTTTTATGAAAAAGTGCAGGACGAGCTTCATTTTGTGACTTGCCACAGATTTTTACATCGGCCGAGGCTAAGATCGTTCATGCGCGGGCACTAACTCACCGATGCGCGCGCATAACCCACGGATGTTTGCATCGGCCGATATTAAATCGTTCTTGTGCGCCTGGGCTTACTTCTCTATAGATCAGTTCAGTGGCGTAGCTTCACTTTAAAAACTGGAGGACCCAAATTCAAAGTTAGCAAATTCAGTCAATAGGAATATAAGAGAAACATAGCAGCAGCACACACTCTTAGGGGTTTTGCAGAGATAAACACTCAAAATCAATCATTCTTACTTCACTATCTTTGTAATGATCATGGTGAAACATCAGCGGACAGATATAACAAAGTATTCTCGTTCAAATATCACTTATTTTCTGTTTATCTCATTCCAACTTACGCGAAACCCATATGTGGGTTCTGCATGGTATTTTTCTTATGTTCGTATTCTAAACGCCTGATCTGTATATGTTACGTATTAGTATTTTTATTGAATGGACACCAAAGCCGGAATATGTTTTGGCTATAATGAAAGGCTGCCAAATTTGTTATAAACAACAATAACAAATCAACTAGTAAATCAAGAATGAGATTTTCACTTTAAAACAACAAAACGCAAATGGAACAAAACTGGCGTGATTGATGTTTTCAAGTTGTCATTCAACTGGAATTGAAATATTCAACTGAGATTAGAATAGTAAAATATTGAGAGAAAAGAGAAAAAAAAAACAACGAGAAAGACTTTATCGTTTCATATACTAACGAATATTCAAACCGTCTCTCCGTTTTTATAAATTCTTGAATAGATTTATAAAAATTCAACAATATTGTAACAATAAATAATAACGAATACCACTTGAAAACAAACAGGAGATTTAGATTCTTTTTTTTTGCGTGTTCTCTCAAATATAATGAATATTATTGCATAGAATTGAAAGATATTTTTATTGGATTCTAGAGGTACGTTCAAAAACTCGTTAAAAACGTTTCCTAATCCTCAATTCCTACTTCAATTATTTTTATTACCGTATGATTACAATAGATAGTAGGTCTTTGAGGATATCTTCGACTTTTTGTAAAATTGTTGTATTTCAAGTGATACTTTTTATTGTTGTACCAAAGTTCGTCATCCTAACGATCTTACTTTCTGTTAAAACAATAGATTTAGTCAAGATTATAAATTTTAGTCAACTGTAAAGTCGTACATTATAGGAGCGAAACTGTAAACCGAGAAAAAACACAGAAAAAAACTCATATAAATGAGAATCGAGTTCAATAATGCCAGTTGTAGACATTGATTTTTATAGTTTGGTGCAAAAAGCTTAGATATAGAATTCTTCTTATTGCGGTCAAACGTCCGACAACCAAACTATAAAATTGTGAACGAGACGGAATGAAATGTGAAATTCCATCTACTCCCCCTTTTTTTTTCAGTTTCATGAAGTTTGAACATGTATTATTATCTAGTATGAATAACCGGAAAATATTTGAATTATCTATACGATGAAAATTAATTTTCTCTTCTGCTTTTCAACTTTATTAACATTATCATATGATAGAAGAATTTTGAAAATTTTGTGGTTTGATAATTTCGATTAAATTTTGTAATTATGATAACAATGACTGATAAAACAATAAAAATACAACCTTTGTTTTTCATTCACAATCAAATCGGTTGATATAACGAAATAAAAGCGAATTAATCAAAACGAGGACAAGAAAGGCGATTTCAGGAACATCTAACGTAATTGAACTGTTATCACTACAATCACTTTCGACTATTTTGCGATGCATAAAGGAAATACCCTCGAGATCAATTATGTTTGAAATTAATTAGCCAGTTATCTACGTGGAAACGAAAAATTCCAATACAAGGGTGAAATTGTTGTTTTAAAACTTGCACAATCACTCTGTTTACAAGAAGAAAAAAAACGAGGGGAGAAACTCAATATAACTGGAGGCTACCAAAACGAAACAAGTCAGTAATTACCGGAAATTTCATCTGAAAAAAATAAAATAAAAAAACAACAACAACATATAAACATTTATCAGATAATGAATAACAAAACAAAATTAAAATTGAATTAAATTTGAAGACAGTTGGTCGATTTTCGGTTGATGATATCTGGTATCAACCATTAAGATCATCCAATCCCCATCAAGTTGTCAAGTCGATAAAGTTCCCAAGTTGAAGGATCTAATATTAAATGAGCCTCTGTAGGGTTAGCCAGCACGAAGTTAATAGTGATACCGATGACAATATGCAAAGAGCTAGAGTCCTTTATCCGGTCGATGTCGACCACACTAAAGTCCTATAACAAGGAGTCGTTCCTTCGTTCGTATCAAATTAGTGCATAGTAATACAGAACTACCGTTTAGGATATGAAAGGGGTCGTCACATTTATATGGATTGACATTTTCAATTGAATGTAGAAAATTATATCACCCATTGATAACAGAGACTCTTCTTCTCACTACCTATTTTGTGATGTGATATCTGCTAATCTTCAAGTGAACTGTCCAACTGACACTTGTAATTATCTATACAGATATGGGTTCTTTATTCGAAACGACACTAGTCGATCGATAACAAGTTGTCAGAAGTGTTATTTGTTCGATTCTAAAGACATTTCAAACTTTATCGATTCGACAAGATAGAATCTGAATCAATGTTGGCGAAAAATGATCCTCTCCATTGTTTAATCGATGTCGCCAGTGTTTTTTTTTTGAAACTTTTAAAACTAATAAACTGAATTAAGTCATTATTGTAATGAGAACAACACGAAAAAAATTAATGAAACAAAAGTAAGTTTCTTCCCAAACAAGATTCACTGAAAACGTATAACTGGAATTTCTTGTAAAGCTGCACCATTATCAACAATTTCGTTTTGTTGGCACGTACTTACAGTAATAAAACGTCCAGATTTTTTTCGGACACTCTAGGGATCAAACGTTTTATATATAAAAAGGAGACGTTAATCAAAACAGGAAATCAATGATGTATCGGTTCATGCTTTGAATAAGTAATATGAATGTTGTTTATTTGAATATGGTGACCTCTGTTTTAAAACGACCACACTAATTGTCCCAAAAAAACTTGCCACTTGTTATTGAAAGCTCATTAACATCATTCTCGATTTCTATGTCTATCATAGATTTGTTTATTTATCAATTCCCGTCTACTCGTTACACTTCAACAAACAGTATCGATTATCACAGCATAATTTTAAACTGACAAAAGAAACGGCATTATTGTAGGATTTTTAATTTGGATGATAAACAGTAAGATGATGATTTCTATTGAACAACTGCTACAATTTACAATTTGTATTGTAATATACGTATATATGGAACATTTCCACTGGAACATGCTTTAATTGAAACAATTTGGAAGCAATTCGTGATTGGTTTCTATCCAAACTATTTAGTAACTTTATGGATATCTGTTAACGAGTGTATAGTGTATGTATCGGGTCATAAATTGCAAGTCATGAATTTATAAAAAAAAAAAACAGCAACAAAATAAATGTGTTGCTATTATGAATGCACATATTCAAGCTTAATTTGCCTCAACAGGAGTTCTATCTGACTATATTGCACACTGGCTAATATTCAAATATACAAATTTCATCAGTTTATAGTTTACAACACATCCCAGATATTTTTATTAAATAATGAAGTGAAGTAAACTGTATGTCTGGCCCTACCATTCACACAGCGTTATCCTATATACATTTGGGCGTCTCTGGCTCTCCGCGCTATATTTCGAGAAATGTTGATCGTACAAAAAAAAATGAATCAGATCAAATTTGTAGAGAATTTGACGATCTACATGTTTTATAATAATCTCAAATGACGTATGATGCATTTAAAACGAGATATTTGCAAAAAACCGATTTTCGGGCCCTTTGATCTTGAATATCTTGACACGCAAACACGAGATTGTAAGAGACTTTCGAGCAAATCTGTAGAACGCCGAAACATAGGTTTATGCAAACATTTAGCTTTTATTCCGAGGTTCACCCTATATTTCACCTTATTTGACTGCACTAATTACCTTTGTTGGCAGTTCAAATTGCAGCTCCTCCTCTACGTTTTCAATCACCAAAAAAAAACATTTTTTTGTTGTTTACGTTGATTGCTAGACTTCAAGTCAAGAGGAATCAGCAAACCCAGTATTCAATTGCTTACTCTCTGAATTTTGACCTCTAATAAATAGTTGGGCTGTGCTTGTGTTCCAAAGATTCTCGGTAAAGTGTTTTCGTTTGGCGTATTGGATGCTTTCTTAAGGCTTATAGATGATCTGTTCCTGAGAACATTTGTGTGAGTGTGGATGAGAAAGGATTGAGTGAGAATGAAGGAACAAGACATGAGCCACGCTTGTATCAAGTAATCAAAATAGAAGATGCACGGAGAGGCCCAGAAAAAATGAATTAAATCGTAATGGAAATGATAATCGAAACGAATCACTGAGTTTAGTAGATTGAATGAAAAAAGAGGAAGACTTTACTAAGAGCTGGAGATATTGGAATGAAAGTTTGCGTTTTAGCACGTCAGTTACCGTGGTTAACTTTAGAATTTTCTTAAGGGGGAATATCCCAAATTCTAACGGTAAAATCTGACTGACGTAGGGCAAAAATCCCCTCAAGTGCATAATTTCGAATGTTTTTAGAAACAAAGTAGTGCTCGTTCAGTCCAAAATTAAACATTGCGGTTAATGTTGATAACGACAAATAACAAAATTTCGCACATGAAAAGCTAACATTATAACGAATTCAACAAAATTACGAACCATATGTCACTACACATGAATTTTTATCGTTGTTACTACTGAAAATATTGTTCATGCTACTTATGTAGGATGATAGTTTTAAATAAAAACTACTCAAGTATGGAATTACACCCTATTACCAACCATGCTTCCGTTTGAGTTTTATTGAGCTATTTCATGTTATCATATAATGCTTGTTATATATTTCTCATGGAAAATCTAAGTAGTAACTCATGTGTAATACGTGTCGTAACACCGATAAAGTCGAACAAATTTGTAATGTAGAACTATTAACACGATAATGTTATAGGCACATATAGTATATACAACATATAGATGTATGTATGTGCATTAGAATGATAGTAGCATTTCTGTAATACTGTATGCATCTAACAGATGTAATAGTCGGATAATATCAACATTCACGATTGATCATTGTTTGATGAAGTCTATTAAAGTGACATATGTTCTATTGAATGATTCTTTTTATGTCTATTTAGGTTTTTCTATATTATTGTAAATATCAACCGCACAAAGCAAACATGCTGTTAGTAAATGTAAAATAGAAAATATTTGAACAACGAGCAATCTTAAATGTAAAACTTGAAAGCGATCCAGTAAAAATGATTCTATATTTTATCATCTTCATTCGTCTGTTTATGGTGTATTGCGTTGTAAATTTTTCACTGTCTTTTGTTATTTAACGACGAAGAAATACATTGAAATATTATTTCTGCTTCTTTCTTTTTTGTTTACTTGCTGTATGTTTTCTATTATTCAAAACAGAAAGCTTTTTTTTTTTTACTGTGTAACTGTGAAAATTTTGTGGGAACTGTACAGTTTGTTAACAAAATAAATTATATTTGAATTGATGATAATATAACTAGAATTTAGAATGGTGGTTGATGTTGAGAAAAAAGTCGACACTTAAACACCGACAACTTTAATGGGATGTTATTAAAAATAATTATTCTGTAGGCTATATTTTTTTATTTAGTAAATAGTACGCATTATTTTTGACTAATTTGAAATGTTCTCTCATCATTTAGTCATGGAAATTTATTTGAATTTTTAAATAACGAAGCCACTAATTGTTCACAAAGAACCTGTGTTTCAAACGTGAACTCAATTCGATTTGGTAAAACAGTAAAAACGACAACATATCGAACGAATGCTAACAAATTATTACAAAGAATTGTTGTTGTTTTGTTTGATTTTGTATGGTTTGTCATGTATTTACGTTTTAATATCGTCTAACATACTCAGCCCGGTACGTCTTTGTCGTCTTTGTACGTCCAATACTTTTGACGTTTGTCTTTACGTATCACTGACTCAATTACGACCTAAGAGATATTGAATGTTATTTCCAATATTGATTGGCTTGTCAATATTCCACTTTTTGCCACCATTGTGCCTCTATTCTTCCTAATATTCTAGTCAGCTAACTACTACGCCTATATAATTAAATAACTCCCTTCACTCGAGAACTTGTAGCTATTTGGTTCTAATCAACAATAGAGTGTAGCAAGATGAAGATTAGTTTTGTAAGAAAAGGACTTTATTGTTTGCAAATTACACAAAAATGCTGATCGAGTGAAAATAAGCTTAAATTACTTATTCACTTAAATTGAGTACATTTGAGCTTGATAAATCATCTTCGATTGTCAATCTTTACACACAATATTTGCTATAATTATTTGCAATTAATTATAGCTAAAATCCAGCGGGAATTATTAATAGACTAATATTGGAATAGTATTCTATATGTTGAATAATATATTGTTGTTCGATTGGTAAATTTGTCTTTGTTACAAATCTTGGTTATTTCTGTCATTAAGGCGTTAATCTGTCATGCCAGTTAACATCGAATATGTAACTTGAATAATTCATCAAACTATCGTATAAACTTAAGCGAATTATGTCTAATTTGTATTATGTTGGAATTTAAACAGTCACTAACTAGAATTGTATAAACAATTATAAACTATATATTGAAAATAGCACACACATATATAGTGATTAGAATGTTGAATAATAGAACAAATTCCGTTTAACTGTCTAGTTGTAAGTAGATAATTTAATGTTTCTGTTTTTTCGAATGTACGTCAATAAAAACTTTCAAACTATTGGATCGTATCACACTGATGAGGTGTCTAACAAATTGTGGAGAAAACAGAGGAAAAAAGGACCTGAAGAAGAGCTCTAGATCTTCTGAAATAGAATAGTGGAAAAATTCAGTTAATCAGTTTGGGTTTCGTTAAAGTTCTAGCCTTGCAACTCAATCAGTTTGCAGACTAGAATTTTTACAAACCCTCAAGGTGCCTCAGGGAACTGCTACCTTCTCTAACAAAATATTTACCAATTACATAGAGAAGTGATAATGCAACACTTTCTCAACAATTCGTTCAAATAAAATACAAAAAATAGGGGTTGTAAATTTGCAAGTTAACTCACAACGTTTGTTGGTTTATCAATAATTTAACTAATATTGTTACGTTTATACCGTTTGACCCCCAGCTGCATTTATTGGACAACATACATTAACTAAACACGCTCTAATTTTGACATTTAATTATTATAAACCGACATAATTCTAATATAATTGACCCATCTGTGTCATCAGTCAACAGAGGGCTTGTAATACTTCATTATGTTCAATCGATTTTTAAACAATGAAATTAATCACAGTGTAACATGGCAATTCATAATATTACACACACAACACAGTGATATACGGGAAATATCAAATTTGAAGCCTAGAAAAAACATAAAAATGTTATACGTGTTTTTCTTCCAAAAGCCTAAAACTATCAGTTTTTCCTTAGTATTGGTTCTCCCCTTTGTCTTCTCTAGGTGTTTTCTACTACAATCGTAATAACGAAAACGTGCTGAAAATACTAAAGATGTATATATATAAAAAAAACAAAATCAAGGGAAAATAATGCGTAGAAAGACGCCTGTTTGTAGAAATCTGACAGGATACATGTTTTTCTTATACATTTCCACACAGAAATTCTTGATGTTTTGAATAATATTATTCTTTCTATCAGTATGTATGCTATGAATTTATGAATATGTAGAAGCAATCTTTCGTTCAGTAATACCTTTTTGTAACTATGAATCGTTAAGTAGTTTGAATTTCAGTAGGAAATGACATACAAAACAATTGGCTTGGTAAGTCGTCGTCGGAGTGCTTGCTGTTTAAGTGAAATGGGAACTTTGACAATTTCACAGTATATATGTCGTTCGGGCCAGTTCAATACAAAAGATGTCCTTAGTCTAAATTATGACCACAATTAAAGAGAAGTGTTTAGTGTTGAAGGGATTGGAAGCGTTCCAAGCATATTTATGTCGTCTCTAAAGGTTCGTATCAGTCGTAACAAATGAAATTGTGAGATTCTGTAGAATTCACGATCTTTGTCTCCACATAGAGATAAAGTTTTTGCTCACCACCACCACCTAGAAGACTACTGCGATTGTTCAATTTAAAAGAAAATTATTCACTGTATAGACGATCTGTGCTTTACAGCAACATCATAAACGGCTACTCTACGAAATGGTCGAAGGTGTGTAACTTACAAGAGACGAGGAAACATAAAATGTAAGATTGGGATTTAGGTCAAGACTTGCTTGAGATTCCAGTGAATATTTGAAACTTTTCTAGTTTATAGCAAGTTTTTATTAAGTTAGATACTACAAATGTTTCGATTTCAATCTTAAATATTGTGAATTCAATCACTGATGCATTTCTTTCGACTGTTAAACATTTGTTCATAACTTACAATGTACTGAAGATACAACAATCTAACTATGGAAAAGTCTTGAAGATTATTAAGAATTTGCTTATTTATCAATTCCATCGATCTACTACGGTATTCAACTGATAAGAACAATTTAAAGATTTCATGTTAACTTTATCAAATATAGAAATGGTCGACATCATCCTTTATAAGACAATTGAAAGTTACGGACTATTAAAATCGTTTTTCGTTAGAGATAAAGAAGTTTTCGAATTGTTTTTTATAGTTGAACTGGAAAAAAGGTGGGCATAGATTGTGGAAATTGAAGATCAATACCGAAACTTGTACAAATTCACAAGAGACAAATCAGAAACGCCAAATGTTACCATTTATTCACGTCCTGGATGAGATTTGAACCTCGATCCTAAATACTGTCCTGTTATAACGCACTACAGTGCTAATTGCACCAATTAACACACAAACCAGCGACTTTTAGTTTTTCCGTTTAAGATATCGACAATAGAAGGTTTGAAATGCAAATACTTTGTGTTAGTTGAACATCGAGATGGAGGTCTCAGCTCGTGTAGAATATCATAGAAACTTCCTTCATATTTCTTTGGTATTTCAAGCATATTCTTATAAAAATGTAAATTAGTTTGAATTAACGTTGGTATAATGACTCGGATGTTTTAATTATGGAAACCAGGTACGGTGAGAAATAAAATTCGCAAAATTACTGGTGAAGTTTGTAACTTATGACAAATTTCTCTTCGACAACAACTGTAAGAGAAAGTGTTATACGCCAATTTGCATTCAGTTCAAACATTCGGAAAAACCTTGTGTTAACTATACTTAACTATACTATATACCGTGAATTGTAGGACTTTATTTGGAAAATTTCAAAAAAAAAGTACTGCTATTCAATAGATAAATTAATTAAGTTTGTTTATCAACAATTAATTTGTCTATGACCATAAAGTTGTGCGTGTTCTAAAAGAACTTCAAATGTTTACAGCAACTAGGTCAGGAAATTGGGTAGTTTACGCTTCAAATTTATTACGCAAATATGAACGCCAGAAAAATGATCACTTTTATGATAAATTTATTAATTTCTAAACTTTTTTCCGTTTTTAGTAAATCAGAATAAATTTATTTCATATCCTACAGTGATCGCTCCAATTTTTCTTTATATTCCAGAAATTCTCCGTGTAGACCTTAATATTTAAATTTTCGACGATACCATTTGTACTCTTTAACAATTTTATTGTCACACAAAACGTATAATTTGGTGTAACATAGCTTAGTTTTACTCCTGAATTGTATCATTATAAAATGTAATAAAACTCTTACTCTGACTGTGAAAGTATGATTTGAACGAACAGCTTTCACGGATCTTTTATTTGATTATAAAACGTTGGAAGCCTTCTAAAATTTTATTACTGTAATAGTTTGAGGATCTTGTTATTTATAACTAGAAGAAATTCAAATTTATTACTCCAAAAAAAAAAAAAGGAAAAATTTACGTTAAGAAATTGAACAAATTTTATATGAATTTTTGATTAAACACACCAATTTCGAATTCTGCAATCGAGATTATGATTAACATAAATTTCCGATGATACTAACATTTATCCTACCATAGGTATATATCTACTTGTCGTCTTTCGTTATATTGCAAAATTGCAAAAGAGAGAAGAAAAAGCTACCTACTTAATAATAATTTAATGGAAACAATTTATGACCGAAGAGATTTAGCTGAAAGAAATTTACAGCCCGAGTACAACAATTTGTCATAATGTGCTTCAATAATATTAACCAATCCAAAATTCTGGCTTTCAACAAAACCCAACAACGGTACCGATGATGATGATGAAATATTGAAAGTATTATATAGTTTTTCTTTGTTTTGTTGTTTCCAACAGCAGTAACAAAACAAATATGTACACATGCAAGTTTTTTGTTTAGTGTACCTATTCAATTTTCTAAAAATTCCTGTAGAAACTTTCAATCCTTTTTCCAATAGAATTTCTCAATGTTAGCAAAAGACTTTAATTAGCATGAATACGGTTTGTTTCAAAAGGAAAAGGTGTTTATTAGAGAAATATGCGCCCGAAAGTAAGCTTGATAATTAACATGTTAGTTATTTGATAAAAATTGCTTTCTGCTTTTATAAAACTCTTCAACGCAGATTTGTGGCGGATCTGGACAAAATCCGGTATGTATATATGCTTACAGCATTTAATTAACTACACGCTTATTCAAATACGTAATACAACCCGTCAGTTAAACATACGTAACTAGATAGACGTAAATCTGAAATATCTATATACAGTCAGTTATTGAGTTTCTATTCCGAAATCCCACTTGAGTGCCTCACCGCTCTTAGAAGTTCTGCTTGAGCGTACTCCAGTCAGAGTATGTCTAGGAGATAGTAAAATGTTGGTTTACCATGTCATTTTACTTTTGACAAATTGCCACATCAACTTTATCAAAAAATTTCGCATATCTAATTATTGATTTCGCGTGTCACAGGCAATAGAACACATTTTTGAATACCTACGTTCGTTTCTGATTAATTTTATTCCTAATTTATTTTTATTAAAGAAAAAACTGACGGTTATTTTAAATATGGCATTTAGTCAGCTCGGCGACCTAAAGCAATTAGTACGATTAGATCAGTTCGACCTTAAAATTTGCCATTAATTTTCCATGAACGTTTCCAGTGAAACGAAAACGATACTTAGAGAAATGCTAATGTCAACACCATCAGTGAATTGAATTTTATCACTAAGATAGTGGTTGACGATTTTAATGATATACGATATATAGTAATGATGCAGTCTAGGATAATCCAATTATTCATTTATACGGAGACTTTAACGTTGTCCTACAGGCGCTTATTGTGCTTTTCTACATATGTGATCTCCAACGTAGCTTTATTAAAATGTTAAACTCCTCATTGGATGTTAATTTTGATTATCAGATGTAGTTTTGCTTTATTTTTCATGGTTTTCGTTAGAAATATGTGGTTTTGATACTGTTTGTGTAGAAATGGTGGATGCGCCAGGCGACTGTTAATATCCCGTTTATAAGATATATTTTTTTGTTGTGAAAAAGTGTGGTTAAATAAAAGCGACACACCACATCTAACAAATGGTTCTGGTACAGTTCTAGTGGGACAAAAACCAACATTGAAAAAGGCAACTGAAACAGTTCGATTAATTTAACATATAAATCACTCACAGGTCAGGTTAACCGTTTTGTGAATGTAGTAAAAGAAAGATAGAGGAAATTCAAATTGGAGCACTTTTGTAAAGTAAAAAAATAGCTCTACCAACAAACCAGGCCCGTCGTATAATTCTGTTTGAAAGCGAACAAGAACAAGGAGACAAAAATGTTATCTTTTCGTAACACAAATTTATCTTTAGTTTGCCGTACTGGAAGAATAAATAAATAGAGGAATTTAGGACAGCGCTTTGAAAATGAAGGAAAGTCAGTCTAAATTAATCTTATTTACAATACAGAAAACTTATTGTTGAATACCTAACTGTTACAGCTACTATTAATCGTAATCAAATCAGAAAAATTCGTTATAAAGTTTGTAATTTTTTTTAAATCCCACTTATCCGACACTTTCAACAACAGTCTAACCACGTTTGAAAAGTTGAAAAGATCTCCCTACCTCTCTCTCTCTCTCTCGTTTACGACGAAATAAATCAATTCTAGAAACTTTTTTGATGTTGGTTTTTGGCAATAATTTCAACATGTTCTAATGATAACTTAAGGAAATTTATGTTTTTTCTAATGTTGAACGAGAGTTACGTTACTAGAAATTCTAATACACCCATGGGAAACGCAAATCATATTGTAGATCTCTATATAAATATAAATTGGAAAGTTTTCCATAAACGTTGTCTAAAATAATTCCATTTTCTGACAACATGACTGCATAATCTACAGATTAACCAGTTTAGACATGTTTATTTTAAATATTTCAACTTTTTTTAGTAGCAATATTAACAAAGTTAATTCCATATCATTTATGTTTTAATGTAGCTCGAAATTATGAAGTTTTATTATAAAATTTTAATCTACACGTTTAGTCGACCAAATTTCGTGTTGATCGAAACTGAATTGATAAGTTTGTTTTAGCAACACATTGATCATGTCACACTTGACCTGTTCACTTCTAGATATAACTTTAACGAATATAGTGAACCTACTTCTGTTATACTGAAAATAAAACAGGGAACAAGACATTTCTACATGAAAGACGATCTAATTCGCTACATCAAAGGCAGGAAAAGCTTACGTCTTCTGTCAAGTGGAAATCAATCAAGGTGTACACGTAAATTAAAACTGTCTTGACTTGTACTACAAACAAACGAACATTCTACTAGTTTGTTTTAATCTTTTACTAAAGAATAAATGAAAACACAATAAACAGAGATGATAGATAGAGTTATGAAATATTCTACTTTTGGAGATTGATAAAATAAATGAAAATTTACGAATAAATGAAAATGTTTTCCAAATCAATTTGTAAATGGTGTTTCTCGAAAATTAGGTCTACGTAACGTTTGATATTGAAAGAAGATAAATTTCCAAATATACACCCACAGATCTGTAGACATCTCGAATGCGGAAAGCAACATGCTGACGCATTCGAATGTCGCTATTTCTAGTTCCTTTCGAATTGCAATTTAACCTATGATCACAGTTTTTACGATTTTTACATTAACTGTTAGTTTATTGATCGGTTATAATGTTTTACCGTCTAAAATAAATCTATAAAGTGTAGAATCATGTTCATGATTCCTTATCCGCTTAGGTCACAACATCTATCCTACCTTAATACGGATGAAATCGTTACCTTTTGTAGAAATCTCTTGGAAATCATTAATAAAAAGTAAAAAAGAATCATTTCCAATTGGATTTGGTATTTATTTATAAATTTTAAATAAAATCCACTGGATAGTCTATAGTTAAGCTTCGAAAAATTGAACACTGTACTAGCGAATAGCGTCAATTTAATGCATGAATACATTTCCAATATACAACAAACCAATGAGAATACAATCAGAAGAACTTACCTTTCTGTGGCATCGCCTTCAGCTCTAGCTACCTTACCAGCTTGACTGAACACATATATCCTAGATGTATCCCTATACCATTTCACACTGTGCAATGTACCGCACTGGTTGATGTCAACTCTACATGGTAAAGTTACATTCGTGCCAGCATGTGCTCGGACTTCCGTCTCCTTTGCCACTGCAACATAAATTAGAGTTAAACAAAATTATTATTGGAACATTTTTCAATAATACACAGAGAAAAAAAAATAGACTTTCTATATTTCTTACAAATTTCAACACCGACAAGTGTCGATATTCTAGCAGTGACAAATGTCCTGTCAACATTCCATCGAGTTGATATTCTATAACGATACATTTGTTTGTGTGTAATAGGTAAAAATTGATATTTTTTGAAACGAATAACGTGAACAGAAATACGCTTGCTTTTAATAAAACTCGACCACATCTGTTCCAAGATATTGATTTAAATTTCACTAAAGTGGGAATTTTAAGCCAGATTGACTTCATTTTTAATACTGTTACTTGATTATACAGGGTTATTGGGAAAGTTGAAAGTAGTTGAGTTTAAGACTGATTGTATTATAAGCCTCAATCTAAGGTCTAGTTGCAAACCCAACGAATACAACTCTACGTGAACACAAAATAAGTACCTAATCGAACTAGGTTGGGAAAAATTTAATTTTTTTTTTTTTAGTATACCGCATGGAATCTTGTGCGTAATTTTGACGTAAATTGGAGTAAATATTTATAAAAGCACAGCAAGAAATTATCTAGAGTTTTCTAAGCTTTCTCCTCCAAATTCTCATTAGTTATTAGGGAGCGTTGTAGAGATCGAGTCGTAAAAAATGAATGCGTCATTCTGCTAATGAAGATAATGATGTTAATGGGAATCTCATTATGACTGTGGAAGGGGAAAATCGATGTTATTATTAGCATCATGGTCCAACTCAGATTACCATTTCAAGTTTTGCAAATTATTTATTAACTGTAAACGTCTAAATTTACGAAATTTTGCCAATAATTGGTAATAGAAGAAGAATATAAAGATTTACTAACCGAATATGTGTCGAGAAAATTTGTTATACTGTATAGGGTGAAAGAAAACAGTGACGATGCAGCCAAGCTTCAATTGCCATCCATTCGAGCGGCACAATTTAGAAGGTGGTCGAAAGAATATGTAAAAATATTGTAATTTCAGTGTAAATTCCGGGTGGATAACGTTCAACCAACAGGAAATTGTTCTTTTCTAGCTATTTAACATATTCATTGGGTTTGCTGAATATAATTATTTTTGTTAGTCATCCAGAAAGGAGCTTATTTGCAGTACAAATAAACATGTTTATTTTTCAACATTCCGTATTGAGTTTACATGTTCACATTTAATGAACGAACAGAATTTGTTGATAAGTAAATAAAGACTGAGATTGATAATAACAGTGGAAAAGTGTAAATAATTGTTCATTTTTAAATTACAGTAGAAGCTCGAAGGTATCTTAGGCTATTACCTATAATGAGAAGAATAGGAGAAAAATAAAATTATTTGAGTTATGAACCACTGGAAATTGGCTAATGAATTGAATTTGCTTTGGAGAAAATAAATAAATTTTCTACTTTATCTATAATTCTGTTTACAGAATCTATTAGTAAACGAGATGTATATGTTAGCGACTCAATTCTAACGTTACAAAGCACGCATTAAAAAATAACAAACTCAAAAGGGCTCCACCGCGCAGTAAATTGTTCTACTGGATCCAATGAATGTAGAGACTGATGGACTTTCATTATTATAAAATCAGCAATATTATAGAGGACTTTCAAATACAGTTGAGAAATTAGATTTACAGTCCTTCGTTAATACCAACTCCAGCATTATTCTCAACTACTAGTAATACTGGATTTGTAAATTATTTTGGACGGGTATTCATAGATTCGATATAAACAGGATACTTCTAGTTGATACTTCCGATGAGCAGAATAAATTTACGTTGGCATGCAGATAAACCGAGATGAGATAAGAAAGATTCGTTATCGATACTGTAGATACGAAGAACAATTTTCTAAGCTAATGCCAAGGTTGAACGCTCACAACCTACCACAACACACTCATGCTCATATCAGTGATAATTTCATTAATAAATTATTCGTACGTAAACAAATCCACAACATAGAGCACGAATTTGAGTGTTGGCTCATTAAATTGGGAAATACGAGAAGTAATATTTGTTAAGAATTGTTATCACACCGATGATTAAAGCTTGTTATCAGATGGAAATAAAATGAAAATTATAAATCAAGATATAGAGTTTCTTTTCTAATAAATTTTTGTGCAACTATAATAAATTTTAGAGAAAGTTCAGTGTATTAATCAGAGTTAAGTATTGAAAAACATTGCACGCATAAAACTCATTATAGCCTATATTTTTTTTTACCTCTATTTGGTCCTTTTATTTCGTTGTGCTTTGTACGTACTTGTGTATGAAATAGGGATGAAAACAATGCAAATTTACAATTGACTACCAACGTATTCAGTCGACTAGGTTGTGCCCCTTTTAATAAAAAACCCTATTGTCTAACAATCGTATTTCAGCTCGTTTTCATCAAACAACTACTCTTTTTTGTTTTAATTTTTTCCTTCTATTATCAACAATTGGATTGAATATTTTCCCTCATATTGTTACTCTCGCTTTATTTGAGTATGTTTTTTTTTTGTAGATATATATATATACAACTCTACTATTTTTCGTTAACTGTGATTAATGGATGTTTGTGGAAAAACGAGAAAATCCGGACAGTTTTATTGACCTCAAACACTGTCAAGTACGATCATACGAGACATTTTTACTTTTTCACATAATAACAGTTGAATTGTTACCGTCTAGTTATGGTTTGTTTCTCTCAATTGCTTGTTCAAATAATTGCTTTGAAAAAAGAGCAGACTGTTTTATTAAATCTCCCACTAGTTGCCACTGTTACTACTCTTGGTTATTCTATTTAAACAGTTGAACCTTTATTATTGTAAAAGGTAAATTGGTGTGATAGTTCTACTTTATTTGCAATGTTCAGAAGATTGTCAGCATGTTATCCTTCAGACTTATTCAAAGCACGTAGTTTAGTTCACAGCAACTTCGCTAGAGCTGCGTGATGTAAGATATAGTGGATGGGTTAAAATCCCTATGTGCTTGTTTTACCTATGGGACATGTCATTCTAAACATGTAGAAGAGACCAAAGTAGCCTTCTACGGTAGAAAATTTTGTAGTATCTACACTTAAAGTTCATAACAAGTCCGGTGTGAATATGCGACACATTTCGCATATTGTCTTACCTCGTTAACAAGAACATTTTCAGTCAAAACACCATCAAAAATAAAATCTTCTCTAAACTATTTTTTTACAAATTTGATTACAAATTTTGCTGTGTAACATAGATTTTACAACAATTAAGGATAATTCCTCTACTTTAATGTTGATACAAATTTCAAGCAGTGCAACCAAGTAAATCTAAAAGATACATAGAATGTAACTTGAATTTAATTAATTTTATGTAGATTGTTTCACTATACAGAATTGTGTCCCATATATCATACCATATGGTGCCATCTATGGGCTATTAGTTGGTGTACGATAATGAACAGCTCACCTTATGTACTCTACATTTAAGTTTGACTTAGTGCGGTCGTTTTATAGTTCAGCAATGTGATTTATTGTTTGGAAAGCGGAAGACAGTAGAGTACATTCTGCACGAGCACGTATTGTTTTATGAGTCAATACAAATGTGTAATTTCCCCCTTCATCTACATGTAAACATCAGGTGTAGTAGTAGTAGTAGTAGAATAGTGTTTCCCATAAAAAGAACAGGAAAAACAATAATACGATTCGTAACAGATGTTAACATCCGAATTAGAGTTTTTAAAGAGTTGATTCCCAATGGATTGTGTTGAAAGTTTACAATGTCGATTGCAGTTTCGCTTTATATAGGGATTGATGAATCCAATAATCGTTCCTTTGATTAACAAACTAACAAATGGTAAGGGGATTGTATAACAAAAAGCACAATTTAGATTGTTCTTGTTTACTGTTTTTGTGCATCTAAATTTCACAGATTCTCAATTAATATGACTTGCAAGATTACGATAGTTGTAGAGTTTGCTGCTTTCCGTTCGGATAACGTTATTCACAACAATCGTATTAGGTATAGATTAAGTTCAAATGTGTTTAAATCGAATAGCTGACTGTAATACTTTGTGCAAAAACGCTTTGAAGTCATCATTAAGCGATTTAGTACAAATCAAAACTGTACAACATTTCCCCTATCGAATATCAAACGATCTAACATCTACTTATAGCTCAATCTCATCAAATTTAATCGAATTTTTTGCAATTTCCTAAATGTAGCTTAATTAGACCTGCCACTAACGTATAAAACAATATCAACGAACATAATGCAATAAATGTCGTCTATCGTGTTAAAAACGTTATATTTTACGTATTTCCTTTATTCTTCTTGTTCGTGTTTTATGACATATTCGAGCTTCTTGATATATCCCGTCTGTGGCGTGTATTAAGCGATCGTGTGAAAAAAAAAAAGAAGGATGATACCCGACCAACATAGCACATATATCTTTTTACCACTTGAAAACTTATACTGTAAATCGAAATTTTTATGCCGAAATGTGATGTATGACTGCGGTGGGAGTGATTTGTGTTTTTGGGCATCAGTTCAACTTTTCTCTACTGCAACATATCCGACTACTATGTTCATGTATATATAAAATTGAGACACACCATCACACGCTTCCCCCATTTACCTATATATCGATGGAACACATAAAAACACTCAAACAATTTCGAACATTGGTGGTTTGATAAACAAAACAGTTTGTTGAATAACTAACAAGACTGAGATAATGTTTATTTTGATCAATATAAAGATGATGCAGTGAACTCTGCAGTAATAGATATTTTTGGTAAATTTGCAAGGAATAGTCAGTGAACATTTACACAATGAACTTGCAAAACTACGAACTGTGGTTGTGTTGATAAATTACATTATATTCTTTTCAAATCCTACCATACATCTGCAACTATATGTACATTTTTCTGTTAGAACTTTTAAAATATTGGTTTTCTTCGTCTGCCTTCTCTTGAAGGAGGATTTCAATGTTGAATTTTCTTCAAACTTCTTTTTTTGTTTTCCTACCAACTTTAGAAACAGTGAAACTAACTCTCAAGTAGCAGCGGAAAGATGGTTTCTTGTCCATATGTCCCCCAAGTTTTAATATATAACGAAATTACGGTTTTTAATATCAGATTCTTGAACACGACTTTTCAACATCTTAATGCTGATTTTTCTGTATTATATACGGTATAAACGGTCGTCGATATTCTTGTTAACTTTTCTTTTTCGGAAAGTTTGGAAATTACCAACAAATAGAAGGGGGATTTGCATTGATCAATACAGGTATAGTGATCATTTATTACATGTAGCTTTACAACTGATAAAATTCATCACAGTCGTAATCTATGCTTAAACTAAATTGAAATAACAAGACCGTGAAATTGTTTTGTGCAAAAAGTATAAAAAATTTTTGACACCAATAGACTGTGTGCGGGATTAGTTAAAACAGTATCTTTAAACTGGGGTAATGTAGCTTACACAATCAAGAAAAGAAAAAGAAGCTTATAGGTATAGAAATGAGGCTACCGGTTTCCGTTAGAATAAGATAACGATACAACTTTAAAAATACATTTGTTATCTTTTTTTTTCTCCTGCAAAGGACAAGAATTGAATATAGAACGACAAATGAACAAATGCAGAGAATGTCAAAGAACTCCAATCGTCTTCCATATAGATAAAAACAGATGTTTTTTTATTACAGTGAAAGAGGGAAATTTCATAAAAGAATTCCAATACTTTTTTAATTTTGTTTCTTCTTTTGCATGCCTTCTACATTTGTCCGAATCATATTATAACGTAAAATCATACCGTCATATCGCAAAGGTTGATTTATTTATCTGTTGGAAAATGACGTTCGAAATTTATCGTAGAATATTTGGTAGATTATTGAACCGTAGTATACAAAGAAATTACCCTGTTGGAAATCACTGTTTAGATTGTGGTCAGTTGGCCTGTTAATCCCCACATATATCACTAGAAATCTGGAGAGATTAGGTCTAGGATGCGTGAAAGGATACACGTAGATACATGTGAAGGATGTTGAATTTCATATCCTGTCGTTCCGTTTACTCTCAGATTTTCATCTAAATCGTCCAAAAGCAATCTATACAGCGATTACTTCTATATTCTATAATAAACTGAATGTAATGAGAGAATAAAAAAAATCGTGCAAATTTTTCCATTAAACAATGCATAAAGTTTCAATTGAATTTATGAAGACTTTTAAAATTATTCCCCAAATGAATATCTATGAAGGAATTGAAGTAAAATTGGCGTATTAATTTGATCGACGATCCTTTGTGCGTTGATTAAGCTTAAAATTTAATAGAATTGTTCGAGCGTAGTTATTACTTACGAAAAATCAAATTTTACAGATAAGATAACAACTAGAATAAAAACGATGCTCGCTTTTTCATCTTTTTCTCTTTTATTATTATGGAAAAATATACAATTATTTCTATATTGAAATCTTTTGTGGATAAATTAACGATACCATAGAATTTTTTATCTTTCATTTTCATGGTTGTTAAACAATTACAAAACACTTCGATCAACTTTACTGATCAAAGTATAGCAATTATTCTTTGTTTAATTAAGTTTTCTTTGTAATAACAGAAACGATAAAATCGAAGGCATCAGGAACTGATGGTGATGGCAGCGATGATAGTAGGTATAGTACGAGTACAGGGAGCTTCTATGGCACTTTGACAAATGATGGTTTAACGAAATGCATTGGCGATAAACGCTTGTTTAAACGGAGATTGAATGTTTTTGAAAGTTGAATAATGAGTGGAAATTGCATCAGGTTTATAACAAACACCGTATATGGTCTATTATTGTTCCAACTAACGCTAAAATATTAATAATCGGCTATCAGCGTCAGTGAACGTTGATATCCTCACGGAAGCTTTTAATATAATCAACCAGATATAAATGAATTAAAAATCGTAACGTATACACACATGAATCTATTTCTGTGATAAAAGCAATGTGATTTATTTCATCTATTTATTGTTGAATATAGAAGCACGTATTTGCTATAAGTTGTATTCTTTTAAATGCGCATTTTTCGATAAGCTCTATTGATTTTCTAATATTTAAATTAGCTTATTGTGCATAACCTTCCATTTCTATGTCATGACAAATTCAATTACATAATTAAAATTTTGTAACAAAGGAAGACAAATTACCAATTTCTTCTATCTAACAAAACGTTGAGATTGCTAATATTTTATGAAAAAAAAAACATCGTATCAATTTTATATTTTGTGCTCATGTCAAAAACTAATTCGCAAACATATTGAACCATTTGTAAAACATATCATCGAAAGGTAGTTGGATTATCCAAAACATCAAGCAATGATTTATTAGAATCCATTTGTTTCCGTGTTTGATACCAATATTTCGTATTCAATTAAATTAACGTTGTGGCACAAAAATAAAAGTGAATTTATTAATTTGTTATTTAATCAAAATCTATGTGTATTTATTCAAAAATTTTTTGACTTAATGCCCTATATATATGTTGTAGTAGTATTATGTTTGAAATTTATGGGAATGTATCAAATATATCTGGTCCATGCCACTAGTGGCATTGGTATTCATTCAGTATTGTAACGTATAGATTAGTTTGGGGACCTATATATGGCCCCAATGTCGTTCATTTTAATCTGTATATAAAATTCGAGTCATTGTAAAATCGTTCTATATCGATTTCTAGACCAAAACAACCACCCCCCGATTTGATTTCATTGAGAATTTCGAACCTAAAATATCACACCAATATGTTTGCAATCTGAATTATGGATCTTATCCGTACAAAGCGGGATCTCGATCTCTATCTTCACTATTAAGTCAGGCGTTAGTACACGAATTCCTGTTCGACTTATTTGTAGTAAAACAATGATGATCAGTTAATTAACGTAACGTAACGGTAGAAACAGATAATAAAGAAAACAGCTTAAAAGACAGTTTGAAAGTCAAATGGCATTTACGGGCACAACATTTAATGAACCCAATTATCGTCCTTAAAAAATAAGCAAAGAAGCTTATGAACTAATGATAAATTGGACTTTATTGAAGCATCACTTGAATAATTTTAATCTTTGTCAAACGTCCAACTTCTTATAATTGAACATAAATTTACCAAAAACATCATTTGAGAGTTACAAACTGCAATCTTAGTCTCTATTTCAAATCAGAACCTACAATGGTTCTCATTAACTTCTCGCCTGGTTTATTCGAATATGAAGAGACTAATTAAAAAAATATTCCTTTAAGCTTGGAATCGAGATCGAGACTTGTGGAGAATTCCGCCTCACAACAATTTACATAATAAAATACACACGTAGAGGTATAAATCGGATGTTTGTGTATTGTTCGATTAGTAGAACGAAAAGTTGATTGAAATTTAATTCAAATTCAATTTGATTATTAACAGTATCTGATGTAAATGGACGGCTCCACTATAATTCTATTTGAAACATTTAAGTTGTTTTCTATTGTTAGGCCCAGCGAACTCTATACTCTATTGTTTTAATGTTTATTTCGGGACAACTAGAATGGTAGAATGAAATATAATAGTCATTATTCTAGACATCTCTTTGTTATTGTTGTCCATTCAAAAAAAAAAAATATCCAGAAACTTTTTTTTTCCCTTTCGTACCGGAATTTTATTAAAAGTTTTGAAACTGAACTTTTGTGAATTCATTATATGGAATAAATGATAAAAAAAAAGAACAATTCTTAAATCTAAAAGTTTTGTCAGATCTTCATAAACAAACAACAATAATCTTTCATAAAACAAAAACTTCTTTTAAACAACTGTCTGTTATTATTAATCCTATGATTTTGTAAAAATAACATAATAACGAGGAAAAGTCCCTTTGGGCAAAGTTAGTTTATCTTCAACTGTTTTTTTTTTTGTTTTTGTTTTTTTTTGGGAAACAATCCGATCTTTCCTTATTCAAAAGTTGGAATTATTCTGGGAAAAAAATGTTATATTTGTTAAAAATTTGGATAAGCAAAAATAATAGTATTTCCGCCTTTTTTGCCCCTGTAAAGATAATCCGCGTGAATTCTCTACATTATTTCAGTAGAAGTAGGTCCACACATAATTCATCTTACTACATTTTTTGGATAATTTATGACTCTAATGTTTAGTTTCTAGCAGCATCCGGTGTCTCACCTGCAGACCGACTGGTTTCACATCATTAACGCTACTATTTTAATTATTCAAGGACGTTTTAGCATTCTAAACGAGTCATTATCCGCAATCGAAATCGTTCACACGTTACTATTTAAAAACAATGATTCACGTTTTTTTCTTTCTTTCATTCGGATTGTGGGAAAAACAACATGAGTTTCTCACAAGACAAACAGAGGAGCATTTCCTGTTTTTGTATTTTAGAAATTTTAAAAATACATTATTTAAGTTATCAAACCAACACGAATTTTATACTTACAGAGGATGTCTCATAGGTAGATTTTAATGATTTATAAATTGGAGGATTCATAGATGATTTCATTTGAATTTAACAACAAAATAGATATGGTAGTAGGCCTGACCATAATCGAGGGAATAACAAGTCTATTGTTTTGATTTATTTAAGTGTTAATTTCAAACCGTAATTTGTCTAAAATAATGCTTTGAAACATTAACACGCTCCTTTACTATTCCTTAATATGGACGTTGAATGGTTCTAAACATGATGATTTACAATTCACCAACGAAAATGGGTAGTTAGAGATGGTGATTAGTTATCTTGGATTATTACACCTAAATTTATGCTATTAAGGAATAATGATGATTCTGTTGTTGTTTTCTACACAAATATATAAAAAATATTTTTCATTTTTACATAAATACAGCTTTTTCAACACAATATAGAAGATTTACCACATATTGTTGTGTAGATTATTGGTTTTTACGTTTCTAAATGTTTCCCTATTTATAAATATGTCTTTTAGTATTGCTTTAATGTTAATAAAGTAGTGCTTTGACGTTTAGTTTCAATTTAAAGAAGGATATTAAATTCGCTAGAGACAAACATAAAGAAGAAAAAAGAAGAACAGCTGACTCGTCAAAATTGAATTCACTGTATTTAAACTAGCAACTACGGTATAAAATAAAGAATCAAGGCGACCGGATGTTTTCTATATATTTCCAACTTTTTTTGCTGTAAATCTAGACGAGTTTGTTCATAATAAAATCACTGGTAGCGACAACTTGGTTGTTATGACGAATTCATAGGTCAATTGTTATAATAATACGTCAAGGTGAGTATCGGATTATGTTCAACCAACAAGGATACAAAGAACAACTAGAAGAATGAGTTTAGCCATCAACTTTAGAACATAAGGACGAGACGCTACTTTTATGGATTTTCTGACCACAATAATGAATTTCCACACCTAAATTGTACGAGTTCCGACCTATTCAGTGTGATTGAAAATTAGTGCCGTAAGTTTGCCTTAATCTGAACGAAAGAGTTCACTTGATAAAGCTGGAGCAGTTCTCCCAGTAGCTAGAACGCTTCCTATAAATTGAAGAATATGCCTGAGAAGAAACAAGAATCAGATGAAACAGTATCTTTAGAAGATTCCATTTTGAACAATTTTATCTAATAGGGCAAATAAGGCTCTAGTGTTACAACTGGATCTCTATTGAATACTACAATTTCCCTATGGAGTTTTTTCGTTTCAACATACAATAAGCTTCAAAAAAATTAGTAAGAAAATGTGAGAATTTTGTATAGCAATATTATATGAACCATGACAACAATTTAGATGGTACTTGCTTCATTATCTCTTGAATTTCGTTACAACCCAAAGCAATACGATAATCAGAGTAAAATAAGACAACGCTTCAAAATCGCATAAATCATGCAAAATTCAACACACTCCCTATGTTTTGTAAATCACACTACAGGCTATATATTCAAAATGATACCAAATCATTTCAATTTTACTTTATAGCCTCCTTACGAATTGTTGTCATTGATACATTTAGTAATCTACGTGTAACTATACTATTGGGACATGTAAAAACTAATAGAAATGTCGAAAGAGCAACGTTATTCATTGATAAATGTCGAATGATAAACGAAAAATTTATGATTCTTCATTACTTCGACACTTGCAAGTCATTAGAAGAGATTAATCGGCAGCTCTATCATCAATGAAAAATTGCAAACACAAATATTGGTTAATACAGGTGAAATTAATCTTGTGTTTGTGTTTCTTGAAAAGATTAAAATTTTGAACATCAATTGAATTTGATATTGGCAATTTTAAAGGTTTCATACTCTTCTATGTTATATCAAGCAATAAATATTCAAAGAGAATCATAAATTACCTTACTAATTATTCTTGCCCGGTGGACTTGTATGTTCGGTATTGAGAAAATGGACTTCAAAGTACTCATTAATATCTGGTACTAATTATATTTAACATTACTTAATACAACGATTCTGTGAAATAAGGTAATGTAACCGACATATTAAATTAAACAAAGAGATCGTGTTGTTTATTCGATTATAGATGTATTCGAGTATTACATGTCCAATGTATAGTTGTCGTTTATTAAACTGTCTATCGACTATACAACGTTGTCTACATAGAATTCTACACTAATATGTTCTGATGATGACAGTGACAAGAAAGAAGATGTATGCAGTATAATCGTCAATATTTAATTAACTTCCAATTTATAATAGTAGCGATATTGTGTAATGAAGATAGAATTTAACGGAATAAGAGAACAAATCGAGTTGTATAAGCTTTGAGCTTGTATAGAAGTGGAAGCAACACCATCATGTCAGATTATATGTATGAAAGGAACAAATGTTGTGCAATGAAATTATGACAATGACAAATATGACATGATGTTGGGAAATTGTTTTAAATGATATTCTGTAAGTTTTGCGTAAAGAATTGTGCATGAATTTCAAATATCCTAAATCTACATTCTTATCGTTGCTATTTTTTCTTTGATACCAACCAGTCTTTGATTACAATTCGACCCCACTGTGCTAATTCTTCTCTGAATGTGTGAACACCCATCTAGGATGATGTGTTGGATGAAAATGGTACAATAGTTCATTGTAATGCAATTGTGACGCAAAAAAGACTCCAGAAGAAAGATAACCGTACAACAGTCTGATGCATAAATTCCGGAGACAGCAGCAGAAAGTCCAACAAACGTATGCATTGTTGCACAAGTACGATGAAAGATGATGAATTTGTGGAGTTGTGTCCAACAGTGAGGGACATTTTCTAGATTCATGTACACAACTTGTGAAAAAGAATAAATAAATAAAAAAGATTATATCTACATTGTCAGATATTTTGTGGAAAATATGGTGAGAGATTAAAAATGAAATATTAAAAGATGTCTTTTTTGGCAAAGGCAGCTCAATGTTCGTTTGGCAATAATCCAAATTAAATTTTACACTTCTAATATGGATTGAATTTATTATTGCAGATTTTCGGTCGATTCAATTCCAACAAAACGAATTTTTGAACAAAACCATCAAAGTCCAATAACAATTTTTAACGATGATTAACTGTATCATATCAGAACCGACCTATTTCATATTACAAAGGCACTATTCAAAATAATCATAATAATAACACACATTATGGGTGTTAAAATAAACTTTCCAAATTGGAAGAATTCCATTTGATAGACGGTCGATAACAGATTTGCTTAGGAAGCTAACAAAGGTGCCAATAACATGAATAGACTGAACGTATATCAGTGGTGGAATTAATAATTGAAACTAGATAACAATCATTAATCAAAATATTGGTAAAGTAATTACATATAGTCACGTTCAGTTAACGCTCCTTCTTCCAATATATATACCTATCTATCTCAATATTACAGTTTTCGATGGGAAAATGAAGTGTGTTTTAACTATTTTCGGTTAATAAGTATCGATTATACAGAAATTCATTTAATAATTTTGTGAAATTAAGCGTCAAATTATAAATCACACAACAATAGCGTTGGGAAAATCAATTTCTTTGTATATTCTATACTTTGTAGCAACTGTCATCAAGCTTTATTGGTAATTGATTTATTATCAATTATTTATGTAAATTAGATTCATTAATTAATTAATTGTTGAAGATCTATTGCTGTTGGTGATCGAAACTTTGCGAAACAAACCACAACCAGCCGTTCCAAATAAGTTTATACTCCTCCACACCAACTTATTCGATAAACATTAAGCTTTATTGAATTTATAAGCACGTTGTTCCCTTTTATGATTTATATCATGCACGCGTCTTTATATTTACCAACCTTTCAAAACCTGAAACATATTGAATAAAGGTAAGCTTTCTCCTTTACTAGCAACACTTTTTTTTCACCAAATTGTATTTAAACGAGTAAAAAATTGTTAAAAAAAAATAATAATAATTGAAAACATTTCATCTGATCTGTTGTTGTCACATAGCCATTATCTTATTTCCTTCTTTTCTATACTAAAATGACATTTCCGGTCGTTCAGCCGGAACCAGAAATGTCTACGCCTTTCTTTGTCTCGTCAACTCGCCTTCAATAATCTTCGACTGGGATGATGCTGACGACAACCTCGTTTCTTTTTTTTTTTGGAAAAAATAAAAGTAGAGAAAAAATCACTCAAGATCTTCGACATTCTGGCTTTGTTGGTTGTATCATGTTCGTTTTCTCTATCTTCCACTATCCAGTCTCTTATTCTACTTTTTCGGTTGTAACAGAAAACTTTTTAAGCTCTATTCGGATCATTCTAGACAAAGTTAAATTGCACTTGGAGCTTGTAGATTCTTTTATTTGTGTACGTATCAAAAATATTCACACTAGCAGCTTATTCGAGTTTATGATTTACGATAATTTAAAAGGTATTTTGCGTATTAACTGTAGAGAGATGATAAAATTCCATCGTTTTGGTATTTGAAAGAAAATCAACAGGATAAACGGCAGACGATTAATTTTCATTAAATATACAATGACTGTTTCTCAGCAGTGTCCCTTAAGGAAATGTACAAAGAAAATTTTAGCAAACAATCTCTGTTCAAAACCGACAACTGATGAGATTATTCTCGAATATATACGGCCGTATTTTGTGGTAAATTTATTGTTATTTCGACAGTAATTTTCACTTCAAGAAATACAGATTTACAACAGACAATCAAGGAATAAATACGATAATAGACAATTTTTTAATTGTTTAATTTTACGAAAACTGCTAGAATTTTCATAGAAATGGTGATTTTGGCCAACATTTAATAATAGTAACAATAATAACCTAGTAATAACCAATTAGATTGAAATCATAGAGGACTTACAAATGTAATTACATTCTCTTCCCTGTAATCTTGTCGATTGCTGTCATAGAAAATTAACACTATAAAACCGAAATTAAATTCTAATTACGAAATGTTTTACATAAATGTAGGACAATTTAGAATAATTTCAGGAAGCGGAAAATATAAATTTTCACAAATCTACCTACTATAAATTAAATGCTTTAACACTGCAATGATTAAGCTATCTAGGATCGTAATATATATTTTATATAAAAGACGACATATTTATTTGATAACAATTAGATTTTAAATAGCTTGTGGTCACGTTATCTGTTGATATTATTGAAAAATTACAAAGATTATCATTAAAAACAAATTGTAATCAAATAGTGTTGGAAAATAGAGCAACGTTTGATTAAAATCCATCATAGCTTATTTTAGAGTTTGAAGTGGGTTTTTGATTAACTTCTTCGTAACACGATAGTACTTACAGTATTTGGACAACGTTCAACTTTAATTAAATATAAATGTAACATCTAGACACATTAAAGGCGAAAACACAGAGAGAAATAGTGTTGCTTTTATCTGATTTGACAACAAAGTTACTGAATAGTTTCAAATTGGAAAATCACAGTATTAACGCAAATTGTTAAATAATTTTGTTGAATCACAAATTAACATACAAATTGATGGTATTTGTATGTTTTAGAAAATTTTCTACCAGAATTGTAATAAGAACATCACTTTGAAAAGACATTTAGCACATTAATTGCACAACCACCATAAAGGATGCTGAATTCAAAGGATCACAAAATGAAATAATCTCTTCATTGCCCAACGTCGGTCCTCATATTTTAATAAAACGAAAATTATCATTAGGGAATGTTTCTAACGAGAAGAATGTTACAGAATCAATGTGTTTTTCAATAATTGATTCTGTTACAGATGGTTAGCCACAGTTTTGATATTTATTGGTTATTTGATGGGAGATGGTGTGTGTGTATACAGATGTATGATGTTTATAACACGAATTGAAAATTGCTTTATAAACGTGGTAAATTCCAGTTGCACGTATTTCTACGTAAATAACCACATTTATTCATCCGACATTCATAAATCAAAACAGTTTTACAAACACGATAACAAACAAAACTGTAATATTGTGCTCACTCATCAATATAGAACCACTGGTTACACGGTTTTACATATTAAAATGTTGTAAATTCGTTATTAATCTGTTATGGTGATTTTACTCAATTTGATCAAATTTCATTGATGTTTACGAGAAAAAAGTCAACATTTATCTTGAGACGGTTTAATTATCTTGTCGTTCCTTTTGATTTCTAAATAGACTTTGATTTCTGGTTCTTAGCCCTACAGCAAGTTATAAACCATCCTACTCAGGCGAACAAGGTCAATTTACTAGCGAACGTGTTTTGTACACATTCCCTTTTGTCTTGTCTTTCCTTTCCTTATACTATTCTATTGCTTGTACAATACTTTAATAAAAGTATGTACTGGCTTATTAGAGGGCAATACATTTAAAACTGGGAAGTTTTGAATTAATTTATTCTAATTGCGAGAATTTCAAAAATAACAAGACACTTGACCTGAATTTTTGTCAAGTGCTGATGAAATAGACGCCAACTAACAATGTTGACAACACAAATCAAGTCCTTGTGAAATAGTTTCCTAAGTACGTGTCTTTTTCCTTTAGTATGCAGTCATCTATATGAATAAAAATCCGGATAACAGACGACACCGGTGAAGAATACTTTATAGAACAGGACCGGGCATTAATTAATAAACTTGGTGCGGGATCATCTTCCGTAAAGTCTGTTGTCTTCAAAAATCAACCAATTTCCCCAGCAAAACTTAATCAAACAAATCAAGTTCGTTAATTTGGAATTTTATTGATGGCAAAGTTGAAAATTTCATTATCAATCGTTTGATGTAAAGTTTAATCCGATTCGTAGTCTTAAAATCTGATTTAATTCATTTTCAACTAATCGTTTTCACTGTTTATAATATTTCGTTGATTTGTCTTCATCAATCTCCAAGTATACTTGAATCAAAAACGAGTATTTCAAAACAAATAACGAATTGTCATCCATAATTCTCGTTGAAATATCCTGCCAGAAACTAGATGAATGTTGACTAAGGAAATCCTTGAATTTATTTAAACATCGATCGTCTCCAACGTACTACAATCTGTCCACACACAGATAGTACAGAGTCAACAGCTTTTTTTATTTAAAAAACTTTACACTAACTCACATATTATTCTCTGTTTCTCAACATGTTCGTGTTTAATTTTCTGTAATAGATTTCGTACAAACTGTTCTCAACTGTTATCGATTAATTACAACAGCTCAAATTACTCTCATTATATAACACACAGTGACATTAAGTGGGCAGTTGAGTGTTCTATGATAACAGAAATCCCAATGGACTTAAGGACACTAATCCTCACATTACGTGTAACGACAACTAAAGGAAAAAAATTGTACAAACATGGACTGAAGAAAGGCAATTTCTACATTCAAATAATGGCAGAGAATCCATACCATTACTTATTCACTGGAATCACATTAAGCTATCACAGTAGAAGGAACATTTTTTTTATTTAATTAATTCCCACCAGCGCACTATGTCAGGCTTTAAAACAGAGAGATAAAATGTGCGCCAAGTGACAGATGCTATTTCTCTTGTGATTTGAGCTTGACTTGTTCTCGTGAACAACAAGGACGAATTTACCGGTACAGTGTAAACGACACAATTACGGAAAAACATAAAACCATCCGTGTTCAAAACAATAAATTTCCTCTAAATTAGATAAAAATGATGGAATTTCTCATATTTACCTATTTATAATCGAACAATAACAATAATGATTTGAAGCATTACAATGGAAATTTATCAACAATTTCCATTATCTGATAGAAATTGGAATTATGAACGTAACGATTTTAGATTGAAATTGAAAAATCCAACTATTGTTCCATCATCAATCATTGACTAGATGAGCAGGACCATACAAACAATATAGAGAATGTTGGTTAAACAGTGTATTGGCTATAACTGTGTCCACTGTATTGTGATGAAATGAACCGTAACGGCGGCTACGGTTAAATCAAATAAACTTATCACTCAGATGACCTCGAATAAGGGGATATACACACACACATGAACATATAATATTACACGCTACTAGAATATTATCAGACAAGTTCTGCGATTTTGTGGAGATTTTTCCAATTTCCTTTACAATTTTCTTAAACTATTTTCCTCCCTTTCAAAACTCCACACAATAAGAATCCGTTCTTTTCCGGGAGTAGAGCAATCGACGAACTGTCAAGTAGTCTAAAGATAATAATAATAATAATAATATAAATAAATATGAGAAAAAATCGAACACTATATTTGAAAACAACACAAGAATGGGATTATTGAGAAGAATAACTTAAATAAAGGAGAATGTAGTTTAAATAGACTGTATGAGATTATTGTGTATGGAATCTTTGGAAAACATCTTTGACCTATATTCGAATAGATTTTTTCACACTATTGATATGATCAGTTTATCAAATTGGTCTGTCATACAAAAATAAAATCCATTCAAGTTAATTGAAAAAGTTGTTTCAGTTTTTGCTTGAACGATAATTACATTGCTGCTTTCAAAGGAATTTCAGTACTGGACACTAGATAGTAATTGAATGCCTTTTATGTCTTTCAAGAAGCTAGAGATGGACACGTCTAATGTTATAAAGAGTTTTATTAGCTTTGATTTTATAGACGATTGTGAACTAGCGGGGAATAAATGTTTATTGAATGATCGGACAGTCGCCTGGCGCATCCACCATTTTTATATCTCGCAAAATTTCAACTTCATTACGACAAATTAATTAATCTTTTGTCAATTATCGTTTGGATCATCAATTAGCTAGTTTTAGTAAATAGAATTTATCGTGGGATAAGTAAGTTGTAATATTCAGAATGTGCTGATCGTTCGTTTGAGTGCCGTCACCTAGATACGTTATCAGCATCGACTCCATCAGATAATTCAAAGTTGAATTTTACTTACTATTAGTTTGACAGTGATCTTACAGCTCCCATCAACGCACAACATTTCTACCGATAATATAAGGGATAAACTTGGAAGTTTGATTGTTACACCCCCTACTCTCTAATAAAGAAGCTTTTGTCGTCGAAATCGTTATCATACCTTCGACCACATTTTAACTTTAATATAGAAACTCCATTATATACACTTTACTAATAGTTTACGTCTTTCAAATATAACAAGCTTTCACATTTCACGTTTAATTGATGAGACGAATGTTCCAACAAAAGCTACCTAAATAAATCCAAAAGAGATTTCATCAAGTAATTGACAAATATTTACCGGAGAAATTCTGTGGCTTTTCTATTCGGTGACAACAAATCGGCTGACAGAACAAGAAAAATACGAATAATGTTTTTTGAGAGAAGTGAGAGAGAGAAAAAATTGAGTTTTTCCATTCAAACAACTTCAATGTTATATATGTGGAAATCTCATCTTGTTTCCAATGCAGATTGGCCGGAACGATTTTCCATATTCTGACTCATGACATTCTTATAAAATTACATTTTCGTGTAGTCGTTCATTCTATTTTTTTTGTTGTTGTTGTTTCTTTAGGTACATTTAGACGATTTATTTTGTTTGATATTTGAATGTTAGTTGTATTGGAAATATTATCTAAATTTTATTGGATTTGTATTGGTTATGTAAGAAATAAATAAAGAGAAGGAGAATAGAAACAAGAGCAATATAACGATAAATTCAACTGGGATAATTTGAGGTTAAACAACTGTTCGGCTGCGGTTTCAAGCCGTATATTTTCATTACATCCTTCCTACTCAATATTTCATAAGATAAAATGAATAATGGTCGGATAGATGTTGCAAACCAAACCGAAAAAGATACTTTACTCCTATACTTTATTAAAAAACAATAAAAACCATGTTGTTCTTTGAATATATTTTTCAACAAAGTAAAAGCTTTTGTAGCTTTTCACAAATCATGAATTTAATTTAAATTCAAATTTCATATTCGATACAACGTTATTATTATTATTATTATTATTATTAATATTAAATAAACCATCAATAAAACATTAATAACTCTGGTTTCAATCGGTTGAATGCGAACAAACGGGCTATTGTTGTTTTTGGCTTTACAAGACAATAAATTATTTAGTTTTCCAAAATTAGATACGTTATCAAGGCTTTTATAACAGTTAGAATCGTTAATTATTGTAAAATTGAAATTTATTTACAAACAAAACGAATTTTCGTTTTTTTGCAATTCAATCAAACCAGAGTTAAACCAGGTTAACGTATTTGTTGTTGTTTCCAGAACATGTCAAACCTTTTCTGATAGAGACATGTGGAAATTAAACGAGACTTGCATATTAAACAGATAATTCAACACAAATAACTACATAGAATTAATCAGTGAATGTTAGAGAAACAGAAATTTATTCTATTTGAAATAGAAAATGTTGCATTTAATTGAAGACTAATTGAAACTAAGATATATATTATATATAGATATTACATTACATTAAAGTGGAATTGTCGAGTGAACTGGAAAAGTTAATTACTTTTCAGTTTTTGACGTTATCCGTCTATACAGCGACAAAAAAAAGAGTAACACTAAAGACAAACAGGATCAATTTCAACAACAACAACAACAACATCAATAGAATTCTTTGTTTACATGATGTAATTTCAATGAAAAAGAGTATTGATTAGATTGTCAACTTTTAGATTGTTTATCCGACAATGTAATTCAGAGGACATCGATCAATATGTCTGTTGATAGGCAGATTTTACTAATAGTCAACTTCCACATGGAAATAAATAATTTATCAATAATACTTCAACATAAAAAAGAGTAGAGTTTTAATTGAATATTAATGACACAATCAAATCCACACAACATAATCTAATCGACATTAACGGAATATTTTCATCATAGACCAAGTTTTTTTTCACGATTAACAATGAAGGAACACTCAAGATAATATTTAGAGGAATATGAAAATAGAACAGATATGCAACGGTAACATCTGTGAATGAATGTTCTTAACATTGAAATAACAACTTTAATATCGTATGAGATGGTTTCGTCCTATTTTGTTAAAAACACTTCAAATATATTTAAAGAATATAAAAGCCATTGTTATGCTTTTATAAA
>JAZBGY010000033.1:39090-168324 GCA_037414755.1 Lydus trimaculatus
AACGCCGGTTTTTGAAAGCTCACTACAATCCTTAAATAATGTTTCAATCAGTTGATGATTTTTCTACCGACTAGTTCAAATCAATCGAACATCTATATAGATAAGACGTCTACTTTGAGTTCTACTACTAGAAAAAAAACCCGATATAGTCGATTATAAACCGGTTGTTAAGATCATTAATTACAGTACTGATCTGAAGAGGCTAATTATAAGAGAATTAATTAAGCTACTTCTTTATACTGAAAGTTCAATGTAAATATATCCAAGAGTTTCAGGATCTAGTAATTTGTTTTTAGAAAGGGGGAAAAAATTAATTGAGTGTAAGACAAATCATTTAGATGACAAACTAAACAGTTGAAGGGAAGTTACAAATCTTCAATGGAATTCTAAAGTAAAACCTAAACTACACAGCTTACAGTGAATTTATCAGTCCTTGATTAAACAGACTTGTGTAAATTCTACCTTAAATTGATTTATGAAATGTTTAAAATTATGATTTTCTTGTTGCAATATTGGTGCTAGTAGGTGTGCAGATCATCTTTGCCTGAAGTCAAACCCCTTGTTTTTCTACTAACTTATTAGCTCATTAATACGTCCTTTAATACCTCATCCAGGTGGCAAATTGTACCTGCAAGCACCGTATGCCACAAATTACGAGTAAAAACAGAAATGGAAACACAGCTAGGCTGTCACTTTTTTACAAAGTATTCTTTCGCGTAAGATATAAAACGTCTTCAGTCGGCTAACGAAATGTGGACCTTCTCAAAAACCCCTTTGGGTTGCGAAATGTTATCACAGTTTTAAATAAAGCAGCTTAAGGTAGTCATTATTGGTGATGAGTTTAATTAAACAGCATCTATTTAGAGTACAGATATAGAAACGTAAAAAACTACGAAAATTGATGTCAGAGCCAATAATAATAACTGCCTCTACCCTCACAGTATATACATTTTATCTAATTTATCGTACTCGCTTGTTCCTCCATTTCCTTTTTGTTGTCATATTCCAATTAACGATTGACGAATATACGTTTCTTCATCATTAGAGAAAAAAATCGTAATTTAATTATTGATCGTTTTAATTGACATAAACGTCTGCCGATTTTCATTCAGTCGTTCGATTCAATTTGATTATGTGCTGCAATTCGCTTTCAAAATACAAAATTTGAACAGTACTGATTTATCGTCGTGATATAGTGGTGGTGGTTGATGGTGGAAAAAATGTTGAAGTTTTGTTAAAGTTCTATCTAATCTATCAAAGCGAAACAGAGAATTTCTCTATCTATGAAATATTTCATTTCTAGCCGTTCATAATTACATTACTACATTTATACACTTTGATTGTCTTAATTCTTGGAATTATATTTATGCTGCTAGTATAATTAATGAACGCAGAAATGTACGTGCCTTTAGGGGATTTCTTTGTCGTATACACAAATGTAGGACTGTCACATATGGATTTGGTGACAAGTTGGTGTAACTTTTCTATTAGAGAATAGATAAACTGAACATTAAAGCAGAATGTGATTGTTGGCATATTTGGTCAACATTTTGAATTAGCACACTATACATGATGATAATTGTTGGAATAAGCATGCTTTACAACTTCACACAGTAGGTATAGTCAAACTAATAATACGTCTATAAAGGGGTGATCATCAATACAATTCTCTAACGGATCGTTCAAGTGTATCGTTTGAATCAAACTTTGATGATATCAAGTGAAATCTCAATCCTGTTAGAACAGATTATCAGTTACCTTAGGAAATTCAATCAATGTGAAGAAGTTTTCTTCAACAAAACAACGCTTTCAATACAATCACTACAATTTAGTTTATTCTATATAGAGGTATATCAAGATCTCCACTATACTCGACCTTATTTTTACAGCATAATGGATGTTAGTGGAAATTCTATTTGATGACGACCGTGCCTTTCTTTTAATTAAATTCACAGTCGCTATTAACAATGACAGAATTAAATATGGATCAGTTAATACAATTCTAAAAAGGTCTAAATTTATATACCGACTTTTCTTTATTTTAATTTAGATATACTGACTACAATGTTTATATTTGTTTACACAAATAAAACATTTAGGTTGATATGCGTTTTTTCTTTGTTGTTAAAGTCTGAAGTTTTTGTAGCTATTTTCCGTAATTTGCTATAAGCTTTTTATGAGATACAACAAGCTAGGGTAGGCTTTAACAGTATTACCAACTCTGCATATACGTGTCCCGGTTGGGTTGTAGAATCCGGCATTACCAACCTATTTTACGACTCCACTAACTACAATGTGTACGAGCTTTACTTGGATGGATTCAAACACATATACAGTTTACAGCCTTAGGCTTATATTAAAACTTGTTTAAAACTAATCTTAAATCGTCTATATTTTACAGGTAAGGTACCGTTTGTAATAGTAATAACAAAGTGAACCCTTGAGTTTATATAGCGTAAAACTAGACCATATAGTTTCGAAAGTAAAATCTAATAATGGCGCAAATCAATAAATACGTGTGAATTGGGTTTTTTTTTCAGAGGTCCTAAAATTCAGTCATTTAATTTATCAAACTATTAGGGAATTCATGTGATGTGACGACTAGAAGTACACAACCATGTAGGAAAAGCTCTGCATACAAAACACGATATTATCGACACACCCTGTTCAATCATCCCAGTTTGTTACAGCAAATAATCCTTTTAGATAAGTTAATCTCAACTGATCTGATCTTAATATTACAAAATTTATATACTTCCGGCATTTATTATATCAGATGAAGGAGAAAGAAAAAAAAGATTGGCAAAAATTTGAATTGTAAAGTATGAAGAAACTTTATCCCTGTTGACATTTTAAACAGGAAAAGGAGGAGTTTGGAGCACATCTAGAGAGTATAAAGATTGATTTACTATACAGTTAATAATTTGAAAATTTATAACAGAAGTACTGGATTACAAGACGGCACACTGATGATGATGGTGAAACGACTAGAAAATTCTCAAAGGACTACAATTTCTTTTTATCAGTCTAACTATCAAAAATTTTAAAACTCAAAGAAATATACAGATATTTCAAAATATGAACGCATACAGAATATTCAGCACTCTTGGGAAGTGGATGTCGTGAAATATATTTAGAGTTTTCTTACAAGATTAGTCAGTGTTCATGTTTGCTTGTACCATTCAAAACATGAACTACAAATGTATCTTCACATCAACGAGTGCATGTAAGAATACAACCATTAACATAAAATGCTGTCGTTCTATTATAAAAATTGCAACAATACGAACAAATAACAAGTATTTTAAGACAATGAATAATTCTGCATCACATGCTTCTCCTCAGTTTGCTCATACACTTATTGTTATGTCGTGTCAAAATATTACCATGAGCATAAAAAGATCGTAATTAAGATAATCACAAGATCTTCATCATTTGATATCCGACTGGTAGTTGAATACCGATTTATACAAGATTTGATTCTAACAAAAGTAAAGCCCTTAAAAACATTTACAAGAGTTTCGTTTAAAACTGGCCGACTTTCAACTAATTAAAACTTCAAACTTAAACAGACGTTAGCAATTTTAAAGACATCCACTCAAATGTCGACACAAACAAACCAAGAGCACAGTGCATTATCCGTAATAGAAATAACATTTAAGAGAATGAAACGAGAAAAATCAACCCCTGTTCAACGAACTTAATTAGTACTTAGGTGATGTTAATTAAATTAAAGGAAACTCAACTCTATATAAATGGTGGTGCATCTAGTTTATTTGAAAATAAAATGGAGAACTTTGTTTATTTAAAACCATCAGATTGTTTGATTTTAATTCAATAGCGAAAGAATGATCAAACTGTTGGCTAACTTTCCAGTTGTATTGATTAGAATTAATCTACTGTGAAGAATCACGATGACAAGTCTAAGATTTTCTGAAGATGCACATTCAAAAACAACACAATATAAGAACTGAATACTGAAATCAATTTTGAAGAATTGACGTTATGCTATCATATCTAGATAGGACAATATAATGTTTTGTTGTAACTGCATTTGAAGTTGAATTACAAAATAAATCATTACATGTGTCACTTGTTGCTTTCAGTTTTAAATGATCTGTGTATATATCTGTCAGATTTACTCAATTCTTGTATAGAATAGGGATGAAAAATATCGTATACAGCACTATCTTTTATAAAAAATCTGTATTCGAAATATTTTTCCTTCTACTACAACAGTGCATGTGTATGTGTCACCAATCCTCTGGTTTTCCATATTTAGGTACGACTACACCTCCAAACTTCCTCTTCACATCTTGTACCATAGATATGTATACCAATTTCCAAACTTTAGTCACTTAAAGCAGATAGTGGTCCTCTATTATGTGGCCTCTCTACAGTGAAAGAAGTCATATATATTGCAAAAATTTCAATCACATCTTTGATAGACGTCAGCGAATTTGTTTGCTTAAGCTACCATCTACGTTATTTACCAACAACTTTGCATAATCATTGTTATCGTCATTAAATGGTTTTTATTTTTTCTTTTGTTGATGAACAATTACAAAACTTGCATCTCCGTGACTGTCTGAAGCTTCTATATTACCGAAAATTTGACAGCACCTCCAGGCCAGATTTACTAGAGAATCAAATAACATCTTTTTAGTGGTATTTATTACAAGAGACAAAAGAGAACTTTTGGGTACGGAACCAACAGCTGACAAATAAGTAAAACACAAAGACAAACTGATGAATAATCTAGATGTCAATTTAGAGAATCAGCCAGAGTCTGTGCGAAAAACGAAATAGTGTATCTAACCCATAGACTCCGAATCCCTAGGTGCTAAACAACGGTGGAGTTTCGTACACGCCAAGTTTTAAGGATAGAGAATAGCGCCGGGGCAAGTTGTCTCTTTCCAACTTTCTGCGCATGCGAATATACAATCTATCGAATTTTACCGGTTGGTTCTACCGATTTCACTTTCTAGGTACCTAGCAACACTAACTTACGAGCAGTTAGAAAGAATAAGACTGCCCCGGCACAGGTTATCTGTCTCTAAAAGTGGTAGGCTACACTCCCTCTACCGCTATTCGGAGTCCATGATCTAACCTGGTTTTTAGGTCTAATTTTGGGCTAGAACTCATGAATGTCATTGCACAAAATACCTAAAAATCTGCAGCTATGTTATCACTTTTGAGGTAAATAGTATTGTTACTGGCTTAGCTTTCTGTTGTATAATAAACTGCATTGGTCGTCTTATATTTTTACTCTTTGTGACCACTTTCGGATAGAGCGACAGTTGTCTTTACTGTGTCTGATCCTTTCTCAAGTAAAACAGCGAACAATACCGATATCAATAGAATGTTTTCGTTGGGATTACAACATAATAATAAATAATCCGGGTATAACAGAATCTATAGAGAAAATCTGCTACTATGACGCACAAGGTAACAATATTCGGTCAATTTTAAAAGGACCTGACTTGTTTTCGATAAAAGACTTCAAAGATGAGTCGATCAAAAACATCGCATTGTATGAGTGTTTCATTGTGGCAACAGTTTTCCCTTCGCCGATCAATTTTTTCACATTGTAACTACAATATTTATGTTTAACTCATAAGATGGATATCAAACTGTTGCCGTTGGAAAATCATAAAACCAATTTTATGTTTCTTTCACCTATATACCATAACTCCTCGTTGTACGTTCTAATATTATGTAGTATAGTTGTATTTAAATTCACAAACAAAAACAACATTCTGTAATGTAAATATAAATGTAACACTAGAAATTTACAGGAACAGGAAGCAAGTCAAACTATAAACCAAACAATCAAAATTTTGCTGAAAATTGCTGTTTCACTCGACATATAGTGAAACCAACTTTCGGAAATTTCTACGTGAATATGGTTTTCATCCTAGAACATCTCCTTATTATATAAAAGTTAACAAGTAATATTAGCTTAAGCTTTCAGTTTTTTTTTTACTTTATTCTCGTATAATTATTAATTACCAACAAATCACAAAAACATGTAGTTGATCAACAAAACTACTTGTAAGCCAATTATAAGTTATATTTGTAATTTTACATTAAATCTGCGTATTATTGTAGAACAAGAAGAGATTTTCAGTTGGTATATCTGAGAAATTTTATTCATATCAAACTAGACTTTGTTGTTGTATGTGTAGTTGTTGTTGTTGTTGGTAACTCATTTCATATTCGGGTAAAATTACATAGAGGCCATAATTTAATTTCAACATCCACATTAAATGTGTTAAACCTGTAATGACTGATATCATCAAAGAGTGCTTTAGTATTAATAATTTAGAATTATCAAACAACTCAATTAGGTTTTAGTTCATACAGACTGTGTTAACAGTCTGTATATATTCTATATGAAGAATATTTCTACATTTAATCGGAGAGATGTTTATAAAACAGTCATCAAGCTAATGTAGGATGATGATATTTTAGCTATAGTTGTTTCAGCGCTCGTGACGTGGGGCAAAGGGGTACAGAGTATAGGATGACTCCACCACACAAAATCGAGTAAACAGTAGAAGAATTAGACAATTATAGTCACCAACGGAAGTTCGGTGGTATCATCTGAAAATAGCGAATTGGGGGAGAGCTAATCGAGAGTGTCTAAGGCAGCTGATGTCCCTTGCCTCACACAAAAGACTGCATCATCATTAATCTAAGCATCTTGATAGATGTGCGGTAATCATGGCCATGTCTGGTCACTCAGTCGCCATACAGACTAACTCATCATTACACTCCAACTATCTCTATCGAGAACAGCATGTGTAACGCCTTTAGTTGATCGATTGCATCACAATTTTTGCACAATCAGTAATGCATTAAAAATGTCCATTATACTTTCACAATCGACACACGTAAATAGAATTGATCATCTGTTGTATGTGTGGCACACAAACAATAACAATTGTCAATATTTCGTTGACATTTTGTATTCAAATCCCTTGATTATTAACAGAATAGATAAGAATTTATTGGAATTGTGTGAAATGTAGGTCCCAATAGGGAAAGTTTTACGTGTTTTTTGCTTTTCAAAGGCAATTCGTTAAACAAGTTCAACATCGTTTTATACTCGAAGAAAATTGCACTAACAACTTTTCAAATAAATCAATAGATTCGCAATAAAATTATCTTGTAACAAGTTTTATAAATCTTTGAATTTTCTACATAACGTAATCATAATACAATGGCAATTTTATTACGTTTTTTTTAGTTCTTCAAAGTTGAAGCGACTGTAGTAAATTTGGTTTTTAATTAATAATTTTGTATATTATACGTTGAAATTTTAACTATACGTACATCAAAGGGAATTGAACAATAGTAAATGGAGTTCTATTTGTCTATTCCGGGTCAGTGGAAATAAATTGAAATAAATATTTTTTATATTGATTTTTCTTATTACGTAACTCTTACATAAACTAAAAAAAGGAATATCAAACACAAATTTTACGACAAAGTCCAGTGATCGTTAGCAACGTTTGAATACAATCCAGCCCATAAAACTACGTTCCAGTCTTTATTTTATTATCATCGGTTTGATTATAAAAGAAAATCGTAAAAATAGGGAAAAAAGCATCAAACATCCATCTAATCTTCTCTATAGAAAAATTGGATCAATCATGTCTGCATATGCATATATTCAACTATATTGAGATACAGTAATGCTTGAGTTTTCTGAAATCGCCCTCCAGAAATCGGTATCAATTACAGTTTTCTGTGTATGTTCAATTTTGGTTTTGTTTTACTGAGATTTTGTCGAAAATATCCGAGATACTACTACAAATAATAGGTTTTTTTTTTCTTTTTCCCCCGGATCATTTACATTTTAGATTCAATTTTATTCAAAACAGAACATAGAATTTTATGAACAAACGAACGGAAAATCTCCACTAATTCCATTTCATTTAATTAAAGTTTTATCAATGAAAAAAACTGCAATAATGGTATTTACGTCGGTTGTCGATGAAGTTCAAAAAGAGAAGCTACAATCCTACTGTTTTTACAAATACAAATTTTGTTTGTACCAACGTCTGGTTTTCAATGGATGGCAAGTAAATTGCTAATTTAAGTGAATAAAGGGAACGCCATTTGAGAAATCCAATACGTAACATGACGGTAAAGATTTACTTTATCCTTCTAATTAACGTGTAGGTAACCAAATATCAACTACGCGATAAAAAATCGTTAATTACAAGTAAATAGCAATAAAAATACAGGCTGTTAGTTTAACATAATAAGAACTTTGTGTGTAAACTAAGAACGATTTTGGTTGTTGTTGTTGTTGTTCTTTCAATTATTAAATTCAACATAATTTTAATTAGGGTTGATGTTATATGGAATCAACAAATTGTTGTAGTTGAAGTTATGAAACAACAATGAGGTATTTGAATAAGGGTAGTAAACAGTCATCTACTCCTCCATCCCAACAAGACTGAAGCCAAGTCCGATGAATACACAGTATAGTTCATGTAGTTGGACGGCTTCATGAATGTAACATGAGTCTTAACCTGTGCCGTCAGTATATACTTTGACCTATATATAAAACCCTTTTTTCCTACTAAAGGAAACTTGTCACTAAAGCCACATCCTTTAAAATGAATCTTTATCGTCCGCAGACATATTGTAGAGAAAATCAAACAAACAACGGAAAAACTAATGACGGCCATATTTCACCTAATTGGTAAATTTGAACAGAATGCTTCACTTGAACGATTCACTATTCCCACTGGACTTTTATTTACCGAAATAATGAAAAACGAATTTCAACAATTCATAAGGGATCTGTTAATTGTACCTATAGTGGGGTAAACGCGATCGCGGAAACGCCTAAAATCTAAATTCACTTTTCGAATTTACCGGAGGCGGACATTAATGGATATATGAGAAGAACAGGGGGCAATTTTATTGAAGAAAAAAAGAAAAAGAAGAAATTATTCAGGATGATTTGATCACTACGTTGTTGTCAAGTATACGATGGCAATGTTACTTTACAAAGATTCGAAAATCGTCAATGTCTCCTATGTAAATTCTTCAAGAGGTAGTGTCGACCCTTTTCAAATTTCCCTGAGTTAACATAAAACTTTTAGGAAGTCTCTATAGTAACGATATTGCAAGTTACAGACAAATTTTCTCGTCCAAAAAAGCTGAAAATACATTCTTCTTGACGATGATTAACGTCAAATAAAGAAAAACTTGAAATAGATGACTAATTCGGTATAACTGTACTGAATACACAATTGTTTACTATTTTCCTGAAAAACAGTACATTTTATAAGAAATTTTCCTTAATAAAACCATTTCAACGTTGTCGAGAATAAGTACACAAAGAAATTTCTGTTAGCAGTCGGAAACTAATCGACGTATCTGGATGAAATGACAACTTGTTAATTCAGTTCATCTGGCACATTTCAACATTATCGAACATTGTTTATAATTATTGACAGTTTGCAGAAGTTTGAAATTTTAAAAGATTTTAGGCAGAAATTAAAAAGATCTTTTACCAGTGCAGCACGACAACCTCATCAATTCTTGTTAGAAAGAAAAATGAATTCTAAATTGTACAATTTGAGACACTTTTCGACAAATTACACGTCTTTAATATGTTTGACTTCTATGAACAGTTTTTTTCGAATGACCGACTATAACGACTAAGAAGCTAAAATCTGTAAGGCATCCCAGAAGGGACATTAATGTAAGACTTGTGCCAAAACATGTGAAAGACAACAAAGACTAGTTTAGTTGACAAAAAACATTATCAAGACACCATTTCTCCTACCCCTTTCCGATAATATGGCAACTTACAGTAAGTCGCTATCGTTACAAATGAACAGCATGAGTAAGGATGAGGAAGGAAGAGGCATGACAATGTGGATACTCTAGTATGGGATACGAGATAAGAAAATTTGTCTCAACTACGAGTCACATGAAACGGTCATATCGTAATAAAGTGAAACCAGACAAATTCTACTCAAATTGGGCAGCTCTGTTAATTCGTAAACGAGCAGATGTCAGAATGAAATTATTATTATTACAATCGCGAAATACCGCGTTCAATAAAGGTAATAATTTAAATTACTAATTAAATGTTGTAATCTGGAAAAGTTAACACAACGAATAGTCATGACTGGTAATTCAGTTTTTGTGTTTTCGAACATAACAGACATTGAGCAAACAATGTATGCCCATTGCTCGATAAGCAACCAGTATAATTAACGTTTGTATTTAACCCCAACAACTAATAATTATCATGGATACAATATGATCAATAAATTCCTATTGTAAAACACTGTTTATTTCACTAATAGCAATTTTGAAAAAATCCACAAATACTACAAGTTGGACACATATTAATTGATTTTCCAATTCCTAGTCTATTTCCATATACACCATTTAATCACGTTGATTTGTGATGTATGAAAAAAAGGCATTTATTTAAATTTCCATCATCAAATTAGGATGACATTTGAATATAACCAGGAAAATATTTGAAAATTTCACACTTCCCTCTACATATTCATATGCAAGGAGGGGCAAAATAATAATAATAATAAAAAAAACGCCAAATAAGCCAATGCTCATAAGAAATATTTAATAAAAAAATTTTCGAAAAAGAGACGACAGATAGACAGGGGTAAAAATGTTTTCATATCCTAATTTTCACTAAAATATTCATCATTTTCACCTTACTCTCTAATATAAAATATAGGGGGAAGAAAGAGATAGAATTCGGAGGAAATTCAGCAAATTGAATATGATTAGGAAAAATTTCAATGTTTGCCAGCGGATATTGTATCGTAATTTAATGATGATTGTGGTATTTACAAGATGGCGGTGTTATCAAATACTATTGGGGGATGATTTCAAGCATACAACATCATTAATATTTTACTTTAACATCACTGGTGGTAACCTGTGTAAATGCGTCTTTCCAATAATAATGATTATTGATTGGATGGATCCCACTCTATATTGTGATAATTTTTTTTTTAATTAATTATTAAATATAAAGCTATACTGTTTTATAACAGTAATTCAACTCTCCACAATTGTATTAAATACAAATTAGGAATAACACTAGAATTGTTATTGATTTAGTTTTAGTTCCAATCTATTAAACGAATCGTCTTGGGACATATCAACCAGTTATACTTTTCTAGACGATTACAATCCAAACAATAATAGTAAAGTTTTGGAAATGGAGGAAGATAATCACTCTATCACGATTCGATAATCTCCAATATTCATCTGAAAATGCTCAAGAACATTTGAATTAATGGTTCAGCGTCAAGCAGTTACACTTTTTTTGTCAATCTATCCAATTTGACTAAAATTCCAAATATTCCGCTCAAAAAAAGACTGATTGTGAGACAATTTAGAATCAGACTATCGTCATACTCATTACAGGAGTGTAAGTTGTGTGGAAACATTTGGTTTGAGAATTACTCATCAATTATTGCTGTAATAGTCTATTGTAAGCTTCGGTATCAATGCGTTAGAGATTTTGAGAAGTCGGGTATATATTGAAAAGGAGTGATAAAGGCGGGTAATGTTTAAATATTATGGTAATTCAGTACCGAATCGATTCAATTGTTATTCTCGTTAATATGGTAATTTCTATTTGAAATAAACTGATCCCATTTCATTATTCGAAAAGCATCACATTATATAAATAAACATTGAAATAATACAAAAGAATATTGCAATGTCTTTCAATGAACGTGTCACAAATAATAAATGCGCAAATTTTAAAGCATTTATTGTGTAAAATTAAAAGATTTCATCTTATAAAATGCGACTGTCCATTTCAATGATTAATGACCCTGTTTTAAAGTTGCTACGCTTTTTTCGTCATTCAAAATAATTATTTAACTTTATAATTTTATTCTAAGTGAGATTTTTATTTATAATTTATTTTGTTTTAAACAAATAAACGAATAAAAAGAATCAGTAAAGATGTTTTAAGAAGTTGACAATTTGCGTGAGGCGTTGAATAATGGAAAATCAGTAAAATCCATCTATTGTAATTAATTTTTAATTCACTTTATAATCATTAAAATTCAACAAACTTTTCCGTAAAAAAAAACCTTTCAATAATTATTCAGATCAATGATTTTTACGATTCTACACTTTACTTTCACTTATATATTCTCCATCCTTTGATAATCCGTACTCAATTAATTTCGCTTCTTGTCCGTTTTTATGATGGTGTGTGAATTGTCGAAATAAACCCTAGAATGATATTTAACACCTTACAAAAATCCACTACAGTCATTCTGTTATACGAAATTACTCGTAAATTTCGACTATATAAACAACGTTAACGTTTCGATATTACTTACAGTTATTTTTTTCGTCTCTTTTGTTAGACTAACCTTCTATTTCCGAAACTACAACATCTTGAACTAAACTTGAAATCGTTCTTTTTGGATATATGAGAGAGGATAATATACAAAAAAAAAATAGAAAAAAATAAAATTGTAGGTATTTTCTGTTCGAGTAGAATGTACTCGATAGGTCACGTAAATATTTGATGAATACTAGAACATTTGTCCTGAACGTAGATCTCATAAGTTGGACATAGTGGCGCTATGCATTTTCAATAATAGATAAACGAAAGTAGTCCTGGGTATATTTATTTAACTTTATAGGAGCCACTTATGTGTTTCACTTCAAGTAAACGAAATAAATATATTAACAAAGATATTTATTAGCCATTTCACAAATTAAATGGCCATCGACTGTCTTTACAGCTTACAGCTACTTAAATCAATATATTCTATGGGACAGAGTCGATATTAGACGCTTCACTGTAGTGCGTGTTTTTTCGTTTCAGTTTTTTAATTATTTACGTTACCGCTTAAAAGTTTGGAGACATGTCGTGTTCTACCGATTTTCCAGTCTCTTTTTTCTTTTATAATCAAACTAATGTGTGTAATAGAGGGGAATTATTAAAGGTCATATAAGCAAGTTCGACAGTGTTTTGTAGAAATTTCCAAAAGTACGCTTCCAGAATTAGTAAAATTTATCTATAAAGTAGCTCAATATGAATTCTGAAGAAATGGAAAGTCGGAGAATGTGTATTTTAAGTTCACTTGAAATAAATAAGTCCAAAAGTTCAGACATCTTTTTGCACGCCTTCTGTATAGCGTATGTTTAAAATATTGGTAGCAAATTCGACATAAATAGGGATCTTTTTACAATATTAAAAACAAGCTGATCTACTTCTTAGCATATTCTAAAAGAAACAACCCAATAAATAGGGTAAAGGCACGTCTCCACACGCACACATCAAATTTCTCTCGTAGATAGCAGCGCCAGTCAGCAGTTTTGAGTGCTATCCACGTGCCCAAGCAACGCCTGCAATTTGTTCCATGCGAGAGCGGTAAATGAACGACGTGTTTTATGCATTAGTTTGTTGCATGGCGAAGAATTGTAAAAAACTTATGATTGTTAGTGCTTTGTTTATAATTGAGCACTAGACGAAAATAAAATAAACTACATCACATGTGGGATTAGCTGATTTATACTGCCAACTACGGGAAACAATTACAACGCAAATTTGCGGTGGTGTATAACCCAGTGTAGACAGTACTCGCAAATTTACAGTGTTGTAAGCGTTGCTGGCAACATTGCCGGCTAACTGAGTCCGTATGGAGACGCACCTTAATGTATACAAATCAAAGTACATAATTTGTTTGTAAATAGTGGAATCGCGTCATTTGGAGAAATATTTATACAAAAACTTGCTAGCAGAATCCATAATTCAACAAGTGAAACATCTTGTTAGTTTAAAAGACCAATCATACTTAGAAAAAACACTTAAACAACTAAAGTAATACGTACAAATATAATACTGAGTTATAATTACAACATCAAAAGTTTAAATTAAATGCAGGATGCTTCAAAAGTGTGCTAAACTGCGATTATTGTAGAGATTTGAAAATTTGTACAGCAGTACTTGAAAACAACCATCAAAAACAACAAACAACAGTGAATGACACGCAATTATAAAAGAGATTCTCAAGAGTAACAAATCGTGTATTTACAGACAAATACAGCGATGCTTGCAATATTTAAAGTAGCCACCTAACTCACATATTTTTTGCAATCGATGTATAGAGGTTTGTTAATGCAAATCGATAGAGTCTAGGAATAAACGTGGTGTATTTTAGTTATTCCAGACATCAGTGCCGGAACTAGGGTTGCAGACATTTGAGGAAACGCAAAAAATTGTCGGGTATAGATTAGAAATGAAAAAACCACGGTGGGTGGTGACGCTAATAAGTTGCCACTGGCGCCATGTAACCCAAGTCCGGTTCTGATCAATTCAATTCTTTTACATATAAGCGCCATGTCAACTTGATAAGAGAAAGAAGCAGACATTTATAAAAAAATATAGCTGAAAAATCCTAATCATTGGCAAAATATTCCATTTTCAAGTTGAAAATATTTTCTGTTGTTGTTTGTATAGAAAATTTCTTTACTTCGAGAATATATCTGATCTGGTGATGTCAGTTGCAAAATATGTTCACTAAACATTTATCCCAGACAGGTGAGAAAAATTTATGCGTATGTATCTACCTATCACATTCATCAATGCCTGTCTATATTTGGAATGTAGTCATTCAAATCAACTGTAGCTGGAAAAACAAACAGAAAAAAACCATTTCCTAATATTTTCAACTATCGTACCTACTTGTGTAAATAGACTTTAAACAATGGTACTAACAACCCTTTTCCCTTCTAACAAAACAGGGTGAATAGACGTATTTATTTTTCTTGAACAAACAAGACTGTCTATGTTAATGTGAATTGAAGTTTATTTTACAAAACCGTAAGTCCTAAACAAAATTTTGCGAAATCATTTTGTTATTCTAACAACTGTAACGTAGAAATATCATATTTTCTACAAAAAAAAAAATTTTATTTAATTTAGATAATTTAACTTTTACAATGTTCCTTTACTGGTGTGTTTGCTACGCTTAACGAAGCAGTAAATTTCTATAATTTGATATGACTTGACGCAATTTTGTCCGAGTCTGACAGTTCTGGATTTGTCGTAAAATACCAGATATAGAGTGGACATTTTTGAAGAGGATCTAATTTAATATGGTGCTCGTCCATTTTCAAAGATAGAATTCCTCCTGAAAGTGAAACATTATGTCCGAAATTTCGCCCCCAACTACCTTTTGATGTAACAGATCAACTGTCGTCTTTATTTCCAGTCAAAATGTAAGAGCTTTTATTAATCGAAAATTCCTGGAAAATGTTGCGAGTTATTAATGATTTCTTGTTTTATTTTCCGTTAGCAAATTGTCATTTCGATTTTCTCTTTTACTTCTTATTTACATCACAAACAATAATTTCCTGATTATAATGAGAAGGATAATTCTATTATCGTAAAACAATGATTCATGAAACTTAATTATTGATAAAGGTTTTATCAAATGAACGACTAGACAATTAGATTTTTGATGAACGTAATATAATGTTTCAATTTTTATCGAAAAATTACGTAAATTCATTAATTTCGATTTGAAAATTTAATAGAATCACAAAAATATTCGATTAGATGGGTGTTTAGCCAATTGTAAAATCTTTTACAGCCCTACGGCCATCTATACTGTACGCCCTTTTTAATCAGATATCCTCCAAAATAACAGAATTCACCCTTAAATTTCATAGGAAATTACATGCCAAATTGCTGATGTTGAGCTATGATTGGTCGGCTATAAGATCATCCGTTATTGGTGGTTTTCTAAATTAAGTTTACAGTCTCTCAACGATGATTTGTACACCGTCAAATCACAAAAAAAATCTACATATTTTTTTTCCCTAGACTAGGTTCAACAGGATTTCAGCAATAATTGTTTCCTGACAACTACAGGATACGCGCTTCAACATTTCGACATAATAATGTAGATTCAAATATGTCTGCAAGAGATGCATACAAGGTAGTAGAGTAATTGGCAAAATAGAAAAAGAATTAATCATTATGCCATTTATATCATAATGATTTTCTAAAAAACGAAATTGGTTTCCACTGCAATTTGTACGATGATGCCACCTCGCTTGAGACGTAGTTTAATTAAGATCTTGAAATAATACGAACTACGCTTGATATATGCAATGACGATGACTTTAATTTCACATTTCTCCCAAGGTAGATCCACTACACAGATAGAGTATCTTGTTAGAAAATCGCCCATAGGTTCATTAACGTATGCTTGAAGATGATCCAGTCACGGTTGGTAAGTCAAATGTGACTTGAATTATGAAAATATAAAAACTGAACCTAGACAGAAGATTCACACACAAATCATTCAACCTGAAACTTTGTGCTTGAGTAATATTTAGAAAATCAACTAATCATTAAACTGTGTGTTGTTGGTTAATAATGTGTCAACAATTTAAATTTAGCGAATATGAAGATCATTGGATAAATTTAGCTCTGATTAACCAACACACTCGTTGGTTTATTAATAGAAGAAATGCGAAATTCGGTTAGAGTATAATGAGCAACTTGGAAAATGGAATGACATCGTATTTATCGATAATATAAAACCATATTTTAAAATTATGGAAATATCTGATATCTCGAATAACTGAAATTATTTGATTACACATGTATGTTTAGAATATTGAAATGGAAATCGACGAAAAATAAATAAATAAATTTCATTCAATTTTAAAGCAATCATATGGGAGGAACAACATAAAAAATATCCACCATAGCAATAATAGAGCCTCTTTTCCACAGAAACGCTGATTTAATATTCAAAACTCCACCCAACATTTTACGTTTATGATTTGACCATAAAAACGATTAACTTCACAAAATATTAATAGTGATGATACGTCATGCCTGAAATACAGATGATAGGTAAATGGATGGTGGTTTTTAGATGATTTTCAACTCTACGTATGGAATTGTAAAATTGTTCATTTTTTGTTTTGTTTTTTTATTTGAAAGTATGTATGTTGAAGCCAATAACTAGACATCGAAAAGAAAGTCACACTCATAAATTTCACTACTATGTAACAGCGACAGTCGGTATTGAAACATGTAAAATTCATAACAGGAACCAAGTTGAAAATTCGCCAGAATGTCAAAAGCTATTTTTGTCTGTCGTAGGCAAACAACACCTTACAGCAACCAGAAAGTCGCTTGTCCTTATTATTTCCAGCATGCTATATATCTCATATATTGTTTTTTTTTTTGTGTTTATAATTAACAACAATAGTCAATAATAGATTAAATATTAAATGCAATTAAATTGGCAATATCAACAAATTAAAATCAATTCAAATAAACTATTGTTGTTCCAATAATAACAAATAAATTTTGAACGAAATTGGTAATTTATCAATGCAATTACAACAAAATTGTGTTAACGAAAACAAATTTTCCAGTTAACTCAAACACTGTCGGGTTTCTAATTAATCAACTACCTGGTTTTGTAACTTCTCTTGACCGATATTACTTTGAAACCACTGAAAACTTTCCATAGAGAAACATTCAAACAGTTTAATCCATATCTCTATATAACTATCCAATTTATACAAATACAAGAAAAAAACAATATACTACTTATACATTATGTCAAATATTTTTAGTAGTTCTACTTATTTTTGTCATATTTCCTCTCCTTGTTGCTGAAATAAGTAAACCGACCGTATATTTTAGCATAATATTGTGTGTTTACGTCGTGTCTGTCATTTTAAATAATGATTCTGTCCAAAGAAATGTACCGAACGAAAACCAACAACAGCACGATAAACAACAACGTGGAAATATTGTGTTGGAAATGGTGTGAAAATTGTGAGTATTTCGAATCATCATCTATATAACTGTTAGGTTGTTTTTTTTTCTCTCATTCAAAATCTAGATAGAATAAGCTTTGATTGTATAGAGTGTCGAACATACGTATTTATGGTAAATTTGGTAAATGTCTTCCAAAATCTAATAGTTCAGCTGCTTTGTATGTCACTATTACGACCAAATCTAGATTTGTACGCATATTGATGTTCTGTTATGTATTGATCACCATTATCGACCTTCTATCAGACAGACAATGTCATCATAGTTAATTCTAAATATGCTACAATGCTTCATCAAAGAATACGTCCAGCAATTATCTTTGTGATAGTAGAATAGACTCCAATTATTTTGTCATTTTTATATCTTATATTCAGAGATTCATCTTCATTAATGGTAAACAATCTGTATTGTTACAAAATAGAAATAATAATACCAGTTACAAATAATTATTTTCCCAAGACTTCAAAACAACGTAAGAATATCTGGATTATGTATTATTTATTGTTGTTGGAGCATTTCTAAGAGAATACAGTGATCGCCGCTTAGTATAATAAGTTCAGAAACAAGGCTAAATTGACAATTAGCGAATAGCAGTACTGAACTCAAGATATTGCGGTTATCCCTCACTATAACACAGACAAATACAAATTATCAAGCAATTATAGTTGGAGAACAATCCGAATTAGACAAGTGACGTATACAGTGGCGCATCTAACCTCTTCAGTGTGTGGAGCTAATAATGATTTTGGAATCTCTGCGTTAAAAAAATAATTAATTGTACGCAACCTGTATTGCAAAATTTTATGGGAGCCGCATAGAGCTTTGGGATTCGATGTTGATCAGCGTCGTGGTAAATCCAGTTCTAGACGTGCATTTGCTACAAATCAAGACTTCACGACACTAACAAAACAGCAGTAACTTCAATGATCGTAGACAGTACTTCTCTGTTTGTCTGTGTGCGTTCCATTGGTAGTTTCCAGCTTTAAGACCAAACATACTATCCGTGATTCCATTAAACGGCGCCCACTATATTTTCATTATACTTTCAGATTGTGAATGTCAATAAATCGAGCTATGTAGAGCATCTTTCAGCATTTTATGAAGAAATAAAAATAGGAGCACTCTCCACAGTTTATTAGACAACAATACATTTTTGTGCAATAAAAGACTTCCTTACTAACCCGGAGTTTCTTTATTTGCTTTGTTATACTGGAGAAATTACCCAATTAACGCCATTAATTAGGGATGGTAGGTACAGGTTTCGATAGCAACCGATGCTTAAATTTAAAAAAATCAATCACTGACTGACAGTTACCTGTCCCATTGAACCTATTACGGATTAATGTGATAACGAGTTGCTCTTTTTCCAAATCATACGAGGAAATTTCAATAATTATACAGTTCGTCTACGAATCAACTAGCTTTTTCACATCAATTTCCCTAAATTCGGTAGCTAGACAAATATTCTTGATAGACATTAGACAATTTCTATGTTCTCGTTGAATTATGGAGTACGTTAGTCAGAGGATATTTTGTAGAAATCCGGTTATATGCATCAAAGATCGTATCTTTGGAGATTCTTCTAAATAATAGTATTGAAAGCTCGTATTTCTATTTATATATTTACATATTTGTATTTATATTGTGTACATAGGATTGATAAGAATTTTGTCACATGTGTCGACTCAATATGTGTATAAAATACACGCTTTGAGCAATATATATATAAAGGATCAGGATAACGTAATAGAAATTCAAGCAAATAGATGAAATCGATTCAGTACAACTCGTCCTTAAAATTTTATCAAACTTTATATTAAGGTTTCTTCAAAAATGTTTAGTATTTTGAAGAAAATTCGATAGAAATTTCACAACACGATTTTTATAAAATTTTATTATCGTTATATATACATTTTTTTTTTTTATAGAAATCTAGTTTAGTTCAGTTGAAGCTTAGTTACAGTTTTATTGTGTCCTCTATACCTACTATGTTTACTTTATGCTTAGTTTCCGTACTCTGAAACGGTTATTTTATTCAATTTTACCACATTTTTATCCGTTCGTCGTTTTTTAGAAATGTGCATATGTATATACGGTTGCCGACAAGTTTTAATAATACATTTCACAATTTACGCCGACTAAAACGACCTGAAAATTGTTTAATGTTTTTAAAAGCTGAATATCTGATTTATTCTGTATTCTGTGAAATTATAACACTGACAATAATAAACTGCTAAATGAGCGAAATTCTCCACAAAAAAAAGTTCTTGAATGCTAATCATGCAATTTTTGATATTTTCATAAGCATTTGATAAAGTCTCGCAGCCATCGTAATTACTGCTGCACTTTATCAAAAAGATGCACCTCGATCCTACTTGTAAGTCAATTCTCTTCGGTGATACTTTTTAAAAACAGATTGTAAGATTAAGCTTTGCAACAATAACTTATTCCATTCTGAAGAGCACACTAATGTCGAATATTTAGTATCTCTGAAAAACTGGAAAAACCTTCAATGACCGACACTCTTAATCCTGCAACTCAACGATCTAAAGTTGATTGTCATTTTGTTTTTAGATAACAACGTGTTGCGTCGCCCCGAATTCAGGATTCTTGATGTTTTCAGGCATATTTGAGGATATCTGGATCAATATAGAATATCCTTTTGCTGCCAGATCGGTTGGTTTGACGCTTTAAGAGAAACTATACAATAGGCTCTACTGTCACTCATTTTATTCAATTTTTCATCTTGTATTCGAAATGTATTCAAACAACCTTTGGTTCTTGTTCAGTCTACTATTTCAGCTATGTTTACACTGACAAGAGATGTTTTTAAATCATCCACATTGTTTCTTTGATGAATTCCAATCTTTGACACCGTTTTAAAAGGCTTCAATTCAATTAAACCTTCGTGTATAATTATTTGGTGAAATTGCTACACAATTTCAACCACATTATTGTGAGTATTACAGATAATTTCTATGATTATCTTATCATATAGATGGTATAGAATTGTAAGTAAACAGATAATCAACAACGGAAGTGGAATTGGTGGAATTGACCATCACATCAGGTAGATAGATCCTAATCAATTTACAGAGAAGGGTTTTATATGATACATGAAAACATTTACATTAGTCAAAATCAACAAATCACAACCGTTATCATTCAGATTATAACCAAATCTCATACCAATACAATGTCAACAAATCATCAAAATTGGAAATAATTAAATGGTTATCTAACAATAACAATTTTACTAAAGTTGAGATTTGATTAAATATTTGATTATTTAATAATCACAGAACTAACGACGATGAATTGTAACAATCGGAATAATTAATAATACCGATATGTATGGAAATTGGTTATATTAATAATAACAATAATAAAAAACGGGTAATTTTCTAATTATTGCAGGGGTAACTCCTATGCTACACTTTTAAAACATAGTAGAAAAAAAGCTTAAAAGCTCGAAAATGAAGGAATACAACGATAGAATGTACATCAGTTATTTTTCCTGATCGCTACTCACGGGATTGATTCTCAGAAATACCAGTGAACTACCCTGTACACCAGCAAAATATATTTCGAAAAATTAATAAAATGATATTGGAAATTCACCGGCAACATTTCAACAACACTATTCAGTTAACGCTTTTTTTTTCTCTTCAGAAATTTTTATATACCATCACTTGCGTCGACCTAGCAAAGATTGCGATTGAAGCGTTTTCCCTCTAATAAATCATTTATAGTTGAGCATGAATTTTTCACGCCCGAAGAGATTCCGATATTATGGAAAAAATGTCGATTTAATAAAGCTTTTGCCATTTTTTTTTCCCTCTCTTTTCTCCTTTTTACATTACTTTTCAGTCCTACTTCATTCTCTCTCTATCATTCTGATTATTATTTTTTTCTCTTTCCAGTTAGAAATTCCATCATCACGTAGCGAAGTTTTGAATAAATATAATTGAATTTAGTTGAAATGAGTTATCATAAAATGAATATATTCACAGCTAAGTTGACACAAAAACGGAGTGGAGAATCTACATGAAATTTGCATCTGAAAAGTTCTCGTCCCATAGCTTTCAAGCTAATGATGTATTCTTTATAATTTTTACACTGCTAATATTTGTAAGTATGTATGTATATATGTTGCGAACGTGGAAGCTTTATTTAAAAAAAAAAAAAACGCAGGAAGAAAACAGAGAAATTCAACGAGTTCTTAGTTATAATTATTAAATTTTAACATTCCATCATTTATAAACGCTTTTCAACGTTTCATAATTTAATTAATCAACAACATTCCTCCACGTTTCTTTTTCGTTGTGCTTTATTTACGAATAAATGCAGAATACGGAATTTATCACTATAGATACCACATATCCTCCGAAATAGTACAACTATCAGCGCTATTTATTTATTTGTAGGGATAGCACAGATCTGACACGTAAGCATTAAAATGAACTTTCTCAGTGAACCGAAAATACCAGATATTGACATCTATTGTTTCTGAATTTTCGTAGCGTTTATATATGTATATAGATAGATACGAATACTGATCGATCTATAATTAAACTCCCTTTGTCAACAGCTGTTTGAAGTTCCCGTCGGTTGGTGTTTCACTTTTTCAGTTTGAATGTCCACCTGTAAATTCGAACAAAGGCAAGTTGTAAATTTGTAGGTTGATCTAATAGCAAACATTTAATGATCCTCCTCTAACTGATGCGTGTGTTTGTGATATTTGAATCGTGTGAATTGTGACCAATACGTCAAAAATATTGGAAAAATCTTTGTCTTATCCCCAATGATTCTGTATGATGTTAGAGCGACCGTATTATATCTCCAGATAAGTAAAATAAAGATCAAATACCGCTGAAATCTGAGAACTCGACCAACTTTATATTTCAGTGTGATGGGCTATTAATTTCAATTTGATTTAGCGCCTCTGAATCTTGTCACCGTTAGACGACCGCCTAGACTCATTTAATTAATAAAACCGACCCTGAGACAACCAAATGAAACCTAATGTTGCTGGTTGTATTTGCAGTGACGAAACTTTTTTATTTTCTCAAATGGCCTCGTATCATATTTCATTGATTTAATCCTATCCTCTGTATAGTACAGATCATCTAATATATTGTTAGTACATATACGAATCCAGGCAGTATATTACCCTGTTGAATATTGAACGATGAAATATTGTACAACCATATGCAGTGTGCTTTTATTATAAATGATCATACGATAATTAAGGGTACGCTATCGATAGACACGTAGTATATAATTGAAAAATTTTCAAATGTAGCTTTTTTAGCTTGATTAAAAGAGGAGCAATACCGTTAATATAAAGCTTTATATTTTGATGGATAATCTAAATATAATAGAACCATAAAGTTTACGCTGCTCAACTGCCAACTATAGTTCAAAATACAAAATTTTAAGATCGATAAATCCAATCATAACATCAAGCAAACACTGTTATCATACATCAAATTCCTAAATTAAATAGAAATAATAACCCACAATTTATACAAAAGGTAAATTATAAATTGAAACGCGTACATTTTTAATAAATTCCAAAGTTGTTGTATTTTCACCTCAACAACTAATAACCACACCAGACTTACAAATCAGTTAATATGTGTTTATTAACAATTAGAAATAAAACACAAGCCAATTTTTCCTCTAATTAACTATACTAAATGACATGGAAATTGCAACACCAAGAAGGAATAGGAATTTTTTGACCAAAGTTGTCAGGAATACTAGACTATTGAAAGGTGGTAATTGAATAAAATTTTAAAGAGAAATAACAGAATATAACCATAATTTTTATTAATAATGGCTTGGTTCCCCCTATTAATTACACACTCTCCTACCCTTCGTGGCATCATTTTTCTTGAGGTATTGTGGCCCAAGTAACCTGTAATTCATACTGTAGAGCTTGCAGTGTCTGCAGAGGCTGCAGCAAGTTCCTCGATGGGCAAAAGGTCGGGAGATCGAGGTTGGCCATGGCAAGAGATTGACATTAGCCTCTGCAAATTCGTCCATACAACGTCTTGCACTATGAGGCATTATTCTGTTAGAAAAGTGGGTGTTCCAACTGCCCAAGAAATGGAAGAATATGGAGTTCTACCACCTCATCCAAATATCGTTGGCGGTCATATTGCCTCAGAGGAATACCAAACAAGACCTGCACAGGCCTCGGCAACAAAAAACTTCAACATTGCGACGTTTCGCACGTCTTCGTCTGACCCTCAGGCATCCCTAAACAGATCCGGGATTCATCGCTTAACACCACCCTATACCACTCCTAGGCTAGTACAGTCGTAACCTACACCACTCAAAACGCTGCTGTCGGTGTTAAGCTGTGTAACACAAGAAACGAGTGCAAGCCCAAAGCTCTGATTCTGCCGTAAGCTCTTCGAATGGTTACAGGTTAGCTAACCATTGATCGGCAATTGATCTGGTACTGGAGAATAGGTCTCTTGTTGCCATAAGACCTTGCACCTCATTTATTCTTCTTTGCCCCCCGGTTCCTTTTCTGCGACGTTCTTAACCCTCCTTAGTTCATGTCCGATAGCAGCGCATGATGATAGATTGGTTTCGGTTAAGGCATTTTGCAATTTCTCTGACCGAAAAACCACCTTCGCGCAAACGAACAATACGACCTCTGTCGAATTCGTTCAATTGGCGGTAATTTCTACGTTGACGCGCCTAGACTCTAGGCATGATGACACAAACGATCAAAAGCGAAAACAATAGAGAAAATAACAAAATCTCGCAAAACATACAAATTGTCAATAGAAACTGAAAGAACTGTCAGATAGGCCATTATCACTTGAACGGTATGAATGAAATTTTAATCAATTGCTATCTTTCAGTAGTTAAACGTTTCTGCAAAGTTTGGTCAAGAGATTCTTACTCCTTCTGGGTGTTGCAATGTCATTGAGTATAATTATAAACAATTATACAGAGTAAACTCTCGTTTTCTCCACCATGAAACGCCTATTTTCAATATCAATTATCGATATTGTACAGAAAATAACACGAACCGCAATATAAAGTAAAATTAATCAATCGCATGTTATTGGAAGCTTTTGATGGAATTTTTTCCTTATATACTCGTCGTCGTTGTTATTACTAATATTATTGGAGGAAAATTTAATAATGAACCAATATACGTTTTTTTTTTCTTTTTTTTTGTGTAAAAAATAACGCACATCAAAAGTTTATCAAACAAAAATATGTACATAAAAAGTTAGTATTTATGGTAACAGTAAGAGTGGAAGAAAGCTTACCCCAAAGCCTAAAACTTTATAATTTTATTATTTAGTCCAGTGAAATGGATATCCGGCTTTTATATATACATATATCTATATATTTTAGTAAACAAATTTTACTCTTGCCAATATACATAAATATAAATATGTTGTAATAAAGTTGTATTTTTACAATGTTATTCAATGTAAAAAGAATTTTACGATGATACAAATTGTATAGTTTCGAGATGAATATAGAACTAAAACTAAATTTTATAGAATAAGAATGTTGAAAATGTAATTGTTGAAGAAAAGTGACGTTAATCGAGAATATTAAAAGCTACACAGACTAAAACGTCACTCTTTAGTAAAACAAGTAACCGGAGCTGTATACAAACTCTTTTCCATTCTCAAGCAGACCTGTAATTTGATATTTTCAGTTGAGGAAATAATCAACTGAAATTCTGATTATTGTAAGAAAGGGGATACCAAATATCTGCAAATTTATTAACGAATTACACAGTTGAGGACCTACGGTAACAGCGTACGTGAAAGTTAGTTTATTGCACGTTTCTAGTTGATATTTCGATATTCTACGATTCTATATTTGCACAGTTCTGTGTATTGTTGAATTTTTGCGACAAAATCTTAATGAGAGTTAATCAAAACAAGCACCGTTTAAAATTTTCAAATTATGAATGATGCACACTGAAATTATCCAACATATACTGTTATTTCTGGGAAAAGAATGCTTTCAACTGAAAATTTTGATATTTAAACTTGATAAAATTCAAAAATGTATCCGCATAACAAAGCTAACCTCCTGAAACTGTATTATTTGTTCGATAAAATATTACCAATAGATGAACAGTACGTGTGGTGAATTTTTATGAATTTTCATCAACAAAAAACAAGCTGAAAATCTAACATTCAAAAATCACAGTTCTTTTTTCTTAAAGACATTTAATTTTCCATATGAATTGTTCCATTTTTCATCAATAACAAGTCAAACACTATATTTATCGTAACAAATACTTTATGACTTGTTTAAGAAAATACAAATTGAAACTGAAAAACAAAGTTTACAGCCAATTCAGAAAATTGTCTCATTTTTCTCTACTGACAAGGGAAGTATTAAATTTTTTCTAATATATATTTTAAGTTATTTAGCAAAAACAACGTCGATCATGTTAAACACTGATATTTCAGTGACAACTGCTCATTGTCAACAATCAATAAATAAAACACACTGGTCCGATTAACATTTACTCGAGAAAAATTGTGGAAATAATTGGGATAAAGTTAGAAATTTTTGTTGAGAATATGTTCTGAATCACGCCTCTATATTTAAAATACGAAAATAAATATAATTTTGGGGGAAATTGTGGTAGAAATTTCAATATATTATAAAAATTGTTTTTCCTATACAACGTCAATCAATGTCCGCCAATTTCATTATTTCCATTCGTGCAAATAATAAATTCATTTTTATATTTATAAATTTTATAGATGTATGTATATGTAGTAAATTAAATTAAATTTGTGTTAGAATACCATTAACGCTATTTATTAAATACCCGGATCCAATTATAACCATCAGAGTAAATTCATCTGATTTCAATCTAATTTTATCAACAACCATTTGTAATATTCCCATTAAAATCGGTGGAGTGCTCACCACTTTTATTTCTCTGTCACACACTCATCTGAAAATACCCTAATGATTCAGTCGTTTATTTTTTACAAACACACAAAAAAAAGATACAACAGATTGAAAATTTTGTTCTTTTTTCCAGCGATCTAGCGTCAAAAATTAACGAATACATTAATTCATTTAACAAGTGGGCCTGTATAGTTGTAGAAAATTTAAATATCGTACGTTGTAAACGTATTAAATTTCTAAGCAGATCAAAATATCTTAAAGGATTGGACGAATCTTTGATCTTCAGAGCCACTTGATATCGTCAAAGAGACAATAGCATTTTATATTTGCTACCCTACAGGTCAGTATAAAGATCAAAAGATTGTGTGGAGGTGTTGTTTGATATGTGAAAATCGAAGATCAGCTTATTATAATGGTATTGAAATACAATTGAATAATAATAGATACCTGGACAAGACAGTTTGGTGAATTGGAACTTATTCAATTGCCATCTAAACAATGAATAAATAAGAAACTAAAACAAACCTGTCCGAAAGGGGTGAATTCCATCAATATAGTGTAAATTACATATTACACACAATACTGTTTATACTACACCTGCAATTAAATCGATTGAATTATTTTAATTGGTTATTTTATAAATTTTATTTGTAAAAACTAGTAATTTAATAACAATGCGATTATTATTTGTATTCGAACTTCAAGTACTTTTTGTTTGATGATCCCTCTTCCTCCTAATCCGCTTCACTGAACCCTTAACATTTAATGAACTCTTCAATGTTCACTTTCAATAATAAATGGAATTATTTCTAATCCCCTTCTAGTATATCTGCATGAGTTTGGATAGATTGCTACAGGGGTTCGTGATTTTTATTTTAGCTTGAAACTCTTGTCTATTTCAATTCAATACTAATAGATTGCAAATTTAACTAGAAAACAATTTAGATCTGTTGGTTCTCATTATCGGGTGTGATTCTATACAAATCAATATACTGATCTCCATCTACAAGTCCAATCGAATAAAATGAAACTTCTTTATATTATAGATTCAAAGAAACGGTTTCGTTTTTATATCGTATCTGTAGCGAAACCCCGAGCCCCAAAGCTTCATATGTTTAACGCATTAAAGCGCTAACGTTTCACCGAGCATGGTAGTCACCCTAGCGTTAACTTCGTAGAAAGACGAACGTCTCGCTAGGATATTTACACTTGACCAATTAACGAGTGCAGGAAAGTTGGGGAGTTTCATTACTGTTTACACTCAACTTTTTTTTTGAAACACTATCTGATAAAAAACCGAATAAATTTTTTGTCCGCAACCAAGGTAGGAATTGTACTGATTTTTGATAAAATATTGCAATTTACCCGATTATTTCAATGATTACCTGGTTTAACTACTGAAGACTAAGGGAAAAACAAGAGGAGAAGGTGCACTAATTTCCTTTGATGTACCAAGCGATACGCCATAGCCCGATTATTCGACTCGTTAAACGATCGCCACTGGTCACATTAGCGTTTAAGTCCAATTCACACTTGCGATCAAGGCACGGTCCAGTCAACATCGCCTACACAAAAATCCACAGATGTATAAACATTAGTCGGTCCGATCACAATCAAGCTCGGATTGTGCTTCTGAATTGGAAGCGATCTTGCTCGATCCGTTCGAGATATAAGTTGATCGTCTAGCGAGAAAGGTCTCTAATCCGTTCACGGTCGCAATAATATTTTGGTATTTTTCTTTGCAAACGTATAAATCGTTCATAAGACATGTAGAAACACTTATATAATTTAGATTAATTGTTCTCGAGTTGGCCGTATGTAGTGAAAAATTTACTATCTTGGCGGTTCTGCAGTATCTGGTATACCAAGAAGCATATTCTCGTCATCTTCCAAAATTAACGCAATTTTCGGTAAATAGTATGACTCCGTCTGCAACTGAAAACTGTAGCGGTCGATTGATGAGCGAGAGCGTGACTGTCTCTTGACGGTCGTAGGCACGGTAAATTATAGACGGTTTGACCGCAAGTGTCAATCGGCCCTTATCGTCTCAAGTCCAGCTGTAAAGTAAAGGAAATATACAATGGTAGAGATGAAGATCAAGGTTAAAACTCCCCACGGAATACAAAAATTGTTTTGTTCTCCCGAATCTAATATTAAAGCTCGATATTGATTATTGCAGGACGTGTAGTTTCTATTTTTCTGTCAAAACAAATCTTAAAAATCGAATGGGAATCATGAAATGAATATTAATGAAAAATACAGACTTTCAATTTTGGATTCTAAATAGAAATGCGCTTTTTGGTCGTGATCTCAAAGCTCTTCTCTCAAACACATCTCTATATTTAAAAGTTTCTCATTCTTTTTTCGCAATTAAACATATTCGACTTTATTGCGACTATATAACGAAAATATAGTAAGAAAATGACGATGACGATGACGAGACATCTTCACTATACCACTTTAAAGTATTTCCAACAGAAATTAAATTAGACAACAGTACTTGCCCTTAATAGAATATAAAGTCAATTTATTCGAAATCTCTCTGTTGTAAATCATCTATCTTACTTCAATACATTAAAATCTATATCTATGTATGTATAATCAAGAATTGGAAAATGGAAGTAGATAGGCAATATTCGGCCGAAATAAACCAGTTAAGAATAAGCAAAGTATAATGTGCTATGCATACTTAATGTCCGTGAAATGTTTTACTTATAATTCTATTAAGCGACAAGTAAAATATTAGGAAGAAGAATCCAAAATAGAATAGAAATATAGTGCAAAATCTGTTTTTGATTTTTGAAAATTCGATTATTTATTTTTGTTTTTAACGTGTAGCATTTTAGCTTTTAAGATTGCCTTTCTAGATAGACCAATCCGCCACCTGTTCATTTATTATTGTCTTCACCGGTAGAAGCCCTGTCTGTTGTTCACTCTTTTCGTTCTTATATGTGGTGTGTTTTCTCACATCCGCCGTTCTATGAGCACTCAACCACAGTTCCGGTTAGGGATAGTAGAGCCGTTTAGATTCTTGAACTGACCCTTGTCATTGTTCTTGAGAAAGCGGGTTTTTTTATTATTATTATTTTATTTTAATCATACAATTTACGCTGGATTATTAATGTTGTGTGAAAAATACAACAACAACAACAACGCGTAACTCTTTTTGAAAATTTATCAGCAAGACACGTATTGACCCATTTTTTTCTTCTATTCAACGCTGCTCAGGGAAAAAATACAGCTACAACGGGTCCAGAAAAAATATATATAAAATACCGGACTGTTTCCTGTTTTATAGCCAACTTTTGTCGTGAAACTAAATATTTCACCCTTATACAATATTATAAGGTTTGTATAACATGACATTTTATTTTGAGGCGGCTTTGTTTCACGTAATTATGGATAAAGATTATTATTATTTTTATGGATAGTGTATACATTCATGAAAACAATCGTCCACCAGTCTCCTATACTACAAATAATTAATGTCAACAAAATAAAACATGATAAATACGAACAATAAGGCAGCTTTATCAGTAAATGAACGATCTCTTAAAATCTAATTTTAAATTAATGATTTGAACAATGTGTATGTACTGGGATTACATTGAGTTAATTAAAACTTTAACACAAACAAATGTATTTAAAATAAATCCATTGGTTTGTCAGTAAATTAAATTCAGGCAATATCAATTAGCAAACAATTTACTTGACTTTATTATTTACGGTAAATAATTTGTATATACATGAATCATATGGTTGAAAATTGATTTGAATTATAATTATGAAAATGCTTCGGTAAAATGTTAGTAAATCACTGGAAAATATCCAAAAAATATACAAGGAAATTCGTATTATTCAAAAATAGAACAAGGTTATTTAAATTCGTTTATTTTAATCGAAAATAAACCAGTGGTTCCCGCAAAATTTTTCCTGGACCTAACAAATATCTATTTATAGACATATTGATGGTTCCTTGACCACGGTAATCCAGTGGTTATACAAATATTTGATTAATTATTTAGAAACATCCTGGATATTTTTTACCATATTCACTCTAGTAATTTTATGTTATTTTTTTCTTCGATTTTTATATGCAGTTTATAAACGTTGTCGCTACAACAAAAACAAAATACAAAAATCGATGAACAAATGCTTTATTTTTGTATGTTTTCTATAATTCATTATAAATCTCAATATTTCACTGTTACTAAATAAAAGCGGTTATAACGAAATTTGGCAACGATTATGTATTATTAAAAGTTGTAGGTGGGGTTTAAAGTGTGCCGCATAAACGAAAATAAACTTAATTTTTTTGATTAAGCATTTGCCAAATGCTTATTTTAAGATTCAATTAAACGAAACGGGTTTTTTAATTTTCAAAAAAAAAACTGTTGTGGAAAAGTATCCATTATTATTATCATAGGATTGCCGCAATACTTACGCTAATTTTTTTGAACTTCAAACACTTTTGCATTCGCGTTTGGCATGCGGAAAATCTCGATGATATTACAAAAGAACAGTAGCGTAACTAGATACCGGTACACTACCCTGATTAAGAGACACACGTTACTTTGTACAAGCAATTATGATGGGTTCTTGAGAGCTATCGTTTCAGCTTTGTAAATTTCTGTTCATTCCATCACAACAAATTCTCATCCACTGGTAAACATGATACACCGAAATAGAGGAAAATTTATAAATACAGTAGTCGCCACTTAATGCGGTCATTAATACGCGCCAAATTAAGAAACAACCAAATCGATTCAGTTGTAGAGAAGTTTTTTATATTTCCACCAAATAAACGGAGAAAATCGCATTTACTTTCAAGAATATCATGAGATTTTTCAACAAAAGCAAAACAAACAGAAAAAAAATGGGATAATGTTAAGAAAGTCTATTGAATAAGTTAAGACAAAAATCGAAGTTTCAATCAGAAAAGAAGCAGTTTTTCTACAGGTAAATTTCTATACGGCTAATCGGCAATGCAAAAAAATAAAACGTTAGCGTAAACACGGTAAACGGCGATTATTGTAATAGTAATTTATCATCTTCCGACTTCTATAATATAGTAAGTGTAGCAACTTTTACTATTTTTTAACACTTCCTGTAACTATACGTTTATCAAACATCATTTACAAGCAAGAAAAACTCAGAAATACATTACGTCAATTGTCAACAACAAAGAACACATGAATAATGACTTTAACAATAATTGAAGAATTTTATTTAATAAGCGTCACACTACTTATCTCCTACAATGATTGTTACATTTGTAGATTACCAGCAAAGTTACAACAAACATTTATTGTACATTTGACTAACAATGTAGTAAGATTGTGTTTACATAGTCATGTAAAACCGCTTTTCATCAATGTGAACATGGCCCATCATGTTGCAAAACTGCATCCTACTGTATACGATAATGTTCGACTAAAAATACAATACGTCTAAACATATTCGATGTCTAACACTTTTTGTCACTTTCAGTGCATACAACAATCCTCTATTTCACAGTTAACTAGCAATTTGAGCGAATCTTTGCAACAATCGAAATAGAAAAGGAAAAATAGTGTGTACAATCATTATAAGATAAAGGTAGTTTTTGTGATATGCCCAAGATCTCACTATGGAGAGCTTTATAAAAGAGGATTTATCTCAGAGTAGGAAGACAACACTCTTTAACGCAATGATCGATTTCATGAATCATGGAGTAACTGAAGTGAAAAGTTGTCCAAAAGTTTATATGCAAATAGCCCTTCGCTTACATCATACGCTACAGGTAAACACAATTTTTACATTATCATGATAGAAGATTATTGATAAACAACTTTTATGTAACACACACAACACAACTTTCTGTATTCTATTATTAACTACAATATACGTATTACATGAGTTATATTTATATTGTAATGTTCCAGGAAGAGTATCACATGAATTTAACATAAATAAACGCAACAAAGACGCTAACTCGAAATAATAAAACAAAAAAAAAGAATCAACTAAATATTTTTTCTGGGTTAGCCCTTATATCCTTCACATGAAATCCTAAGAGTTAATAAATCTAACAAGTGCCAATTCTAACGAAAGTAAAGGTTCGGTCATTTTAGTACACCAAATTACCTAAAAACTGCATCAGCAAATGATGTTAGCCATAATGACCAGATTATAGTGGTCTTTCCATTTCGGGAACTATACGGAAATCCCTACTATTACTACTAGTACTTCAAATACGCTCTTAGAATTTTACCCTTATTTTTTGTGTGTTTCTTTTTGAAGAGGTGCTTATAACAGCCCGTCTTAATGTATTATAAATTTGAAAATTTTGTTTAGATATACTGCAAGTCGTATAATAATAAATGCATAAGCGTGACCAAAATCGTTAATACGTTCCGAACTGTGAACAAAAATTACTGGTTCTTATATTATAAAACCAGTAGAGTAATAAGGTAAAGGGATCCTTAATCTAAATTTTGAAAGTTTCCAAGGATAATACTTTAAAAAGTGTATTTATGTTTGCAATTAACAACAAGACAGGATGAAAAGCTGTACGCAATTCATATCATCAGATGATATTAAAAACTAAGTTCAAAACTCAAGCTATTAAGATCTTTTGAAATGACGAAGTAGTCGTCTGTTTATTTATATTTTTTTTCTACTGCGATGCCATCATTATGTAAGATATAATTAAAGATATAAAAGAGATTCCCACGTAACTTACATATCTTTTACACAGACCAGACCTGTATTTTTATAACCCATACAGAGATTGTTGAATTATAGTGAGAATTGATTTGTAGAAAATACAAATAAACGTTTTTTGTTTAGAAAATGTGAGAATTTTTTCAAATTTTATTAAAAACCTGTAATTTTAATTATGAAAATTCTGTGGTAAAGAAAACTTCTGTCTTTGCCACGTAATTAACTCGCAATTGTTAAAACAACTCGTGTATATTCAAAATACAACGAACAATCCCTTGAACTTTTTTAATAACATTAAATATTCCAGTTGTTTTTGTATAAATATAGAGATCTCTCGGTTTAAAACATCGGTATTTGTGTTATTAAAATTTTCTTAAGCTCTCTCCACATTTTAAAATTAAATTTAAATAAGGTCGACGAAAATAAACGTAAAGGCGCCAAACTAGATTAACAATATATAACAACTCACCTGTAAAACATACGAGAAGAATCGTGATGATCAGAAGATGTTTATAAAACGACAGATGCATAATTGTTGCTAATTTTTTTTTAATTATTATTATTATTAAATTTGTTTAACAACACAAATTTGTTAATATTTCAATTGAATTAAAGGGATACAACAACGCGATAACGGCACATCGAAATTCACATATTGTCCAATAAAGTTTTCCAATAAATATCAATCGGATCGTAGTGTTTATTTTCAGTTTTCAAAAAAATTTCGGCTGAATTCGTAAAACTTTTCAACAGGATACTAATTTTAAAATACGCGAAAATAAATATAGTTAGTCGGGAAATAGTACGATGATCTAACAGGAAAATTTAATAATTTCGAATTAACACTTTATCAGCAATATCAGTTCCTCGTGTCGTTTAGTATTAGCGTAAGACTAGCGTCGAGACGACAAGCAGGATGCGCATCCATCCACTGAGAAGAGCGTTCGCGACGGCACTGAATTCTCCTATAGTGGAGAAAGATATCGCCGTCGACGTCGGCTGGTTGACCTGCACACCAAACACTATATACATTCACACAATATACACATGCGCCCAAAAATTAACAGGTGCCTGGAGTTGGCTAGACAAGTTATTCCGGGAAATTAGAACATTCACAACGATAAATATCCATGTAATTACCGAAAAAGTCATTGGTGTCGATCTAAATTATCGTATAATTACAACTAATTAACAACGATTTAATGTTATTATTACCTGGAGGATTTCTATCAGAATTTTCTAGTTTTCTTCAAACAGGTCGACCAAGTTTTTGTAGGCAATAAACGACCACCACAAAGTAGCAGAACTAGTTAAATGCAGTCCGGATATTGAAGGGAACCACAACAATATTGCAATATTTTTGAAAAGGAGTCAGCGTTACCCACTTTTATGGTCGCATTTTCTTTCAACTTTTATTGTACGATTTTACCGAAATCAATAATATTAAATTGATGATTTTGAAATAAAAACGGTCTTTTATTCATTCATTATAATCATCAACCCTTATCATAACAGTGAATTTTCATTTATGGATATTTGTGATTGTGAAAGAGTTTTTTTAAAGTTTTAAATGACATTTTATGTAAATAATTCTTCATCATCGTCGCTTTTCAACACATCAATAATTTCGTGATTTATTACACCATTTCCATTGTTACGAATTTATATATTTCTGTTGGATCAAGCATTCGAGAAACTGTGTGAATTTTCCATCAAAAAATATCCGGGAGACAGGCGAAAAAAAATCCCTCCAAATATTTACGTTGAAATTCTTTGAAAAGAATCAAAGAAAATAATAAATTTAATGAGTTTTCGCTAGAGTTGATAGAGGGCGAAGCTGTAATAATTTATGAACAAACTTTCAACATGCCGAAAAGATGTTTGAAATAATTAAAAATTTTATACGTGAATTTCGTTCAAACTCAACAATCTTAATTAAACAACATTGTTATCAGTATTATGAAATTGGTGGAGTAGGTGAAAGATAAAATTAACAAAAACAATTATTGTTTTTCTTCAATTTTAAAACATGACGACAAAATCACGAAACAATCAAGGAGCTAGATAGGAGACGATTTATAGGATCTTTGGAAACGTTACAGATGAGTTCTAACAATAAGAAAAATTCGTACATATGTTTTATTATTAGTTTTTTACATATTTTATAACCATATAATGGGCACCATTAATATACAAATATAAAATAGTTTAATTCAATATAGTTCTAAGAAAAGAAGCGATAACCTGCAAATGATTTTCATCATCAAAACAACCATAAGAAGAACTGTTCCGTTTATCTTAATAGGAGAAAAATAAAGAAGAAGAAATAATAACATACATGTAATAATTTTCTATCGAATTATCTAAATAAGTAAATAAAATATGGAAATTCTCATCTTTTTTGTGTTTGTTTGAGTATATAAAACACTCTATCACCATGCATTATACCTTTTCTGCTAGCTCAATAACGCCCTTATCTCTTTGTGCATATGAATAAGAAAATCAACATAACTAGGTGAACCATCTGTACCACGATCCTCAGCTAAGAAATGTTTAAATACAGGTTCCAATTTCTCACGTTGTCGCACAATTGTCAACTAAATACAATTAAAAATTTGGATCAATTTCTTAGATTATTGCGCACAAAAAGAGATGAAAATAAAATAGAACTTACCCTCATACAACGATGTCTTTGTACTCTAATCTCATCGATAATCGTCCGTACTGCAATTGAAAGTTGATTGTCCAATTCTGGTAGATTTACACGTTCAATTTCAACTTGTATTGCAGATGGTACACCGAAAACTTTTTGTATAAAATCACTATTTGCACCCAAACCAATCCAAAGGAACATATGTATCCCATTTTCTAAATATACAAAGGAAATTAATTAACAATTTTATTTATAAAATCTATTAATTTACCTAAAATATAAACTCCTTGATCGTTCATTTTATCAATTGTACAACGTATTGATGGTGGTATTTGTATTGTTTCTTTATCAAAATCAATATCGATTAATGGTATTAAACGTGGATAGAAATAATTAACAGATGTTGGTATATCCATTATCATAACTTGTTGCATAACATATGTACGATCATCAATTGTCATATCAGAACCACCAGATATTGCATCACTTTTTAATAAACAATTAACATAAAGTGGTAATAATTTCATACATTCTGGTAATATTAATTGACCAGCACTACTAGGTGTTGCACAATTTTTACGATAAGTAGCTAACATTTGTGCTGTTCTTGTTACAATATTATCTTTAACTGATTTTGGATTATTATCAAATAATTTAAATGTTGATTGTTTCGCTATATAATTGATAATTGTATCACAATCACAACTACGATATAAATCAGCCATTTGTGAGCAAGTTTTTAATGATAAATTTATAATACGTAAACGCCGTTGTCCTGAACATGATGTATAAAGTAAGGCTGCTTGTATATAAACACCTTCTTCTTCTGATAGTTTATCATCATGTTTGATTTCAACAGCAACAGCTTTATCACAATCTAATCAAACAAAAAAACACAATTAACCAAAACGATTAATTAAAACCGGTAATTTTACCAATTGCAGCTAATTCCATATCTGTAGTATTCGACATAAAGAAATGACCATAAAAATCAGTTGGTCTAATACCAGTCGATGTACGAACTCTCATAATTGCATCAAAAGCTATAGGTCGACTAATATCAGTGATGATATCACGTATAACACGATCACCATCAATATCAGCCTAAATTAATAAAAATAAATTTTGAAAATTCTATTTTGATATGTTCATACAAGATGTCCCACGTAAATAAGAACACCTCCATAACTCCTTTATTTATGCATTGATTTAGAAACTTTTTTTAAGAATTTAGAGGGCCTATTTTCATGAAAAAGTTTTGAATTCCTTCACAAATTAAAAAAATTACCGGTTGAAACTTATACAATGTTGAAAGAAACACCACTAATACTGAATATTCTGAATAAGAAAACATTTTGTCCGTTATCAAAATTTTTCATTTGCTTTTAAAAAAAAATCGAAAAAATTGAGAAAATATCGTGATTTAAAAAGCAATCCCATTCATAAATAAAATAAGGTCAATGATAATACGTGTTTATCAAACTTCAAATAAGTTTGCAGATTTTTGTTTATTTAAAAACAATTGTTATTCACTGCGAATATTGAATATTAGTGGTGTTTCTTTCAACATTGTACTAGTTTCAAAGGATATTTCGAATTTGTAAAGAAATTCAAAACGTTTTTTATAAAAATAGGTTCCTTAGACCCTGCCCTCTAAATTCTTAAAAAAAGTTTTTAAATTAATGCATAAATAAAGGAGTTATGGGGGTGTTCTTATTTACGTGGGACAGGCCTGTATATTGTTGAAAATTCTACCTGAAAATATGTATATTTATAAATTTCACCACCACTCAATCTGGAAACTTGTCCAATTGTTGCTAAATCTATATAAGCATTATTGAAAATAAATAAATCAACTGAACAACCAGCACCAACACAATCTTGTCCTAATTGATTATAAGCTTGATTTTGTGGTGTTAAAATTGTACGTTCTTTATCAGTACCTAATAATTTACGATCATCACGATTCTTTAAACGACCAGGAGCTTCAGCTGTTGGTAATGTTGAATGGAATACTAACAGTTTACCAGTACATTCGGATGCCTTTTGGAAATTAAAAAAAATAATTCAATTTTAACACACAAAAAAAAAAACTAAAAATTATACTTTTAAAGCTTCAACACCGGCTAATATTGCTGGTAATAGAATTGTTTCAGTTTCTCTTGTATCACCAAACATTGTAGGTATTTGTTGCATTAATGCATCAATTATAGGACCGGATTCTTCCGGTGTACACAAGAAACCATCTAAAAGTGGCATAAACATATCTTGGATATCGCCAACTACCAACATTTGGGGCGCTGCCAGCGTACCCTATAAATTACAATTTTTATCAACTATTGAATAAATCACATTTCACTCGATACTCTGGTTAATACGCGGTTACTTAACATACTTTGTGACTCATATTCCTTTGACACTCACTTAAATACTTCTTTATTAAAATGAGTCTTATTTGCAAGCAACATAAAGCTGATTTAAGGCTACTTTAAGTCGTGATTTAGGAAGGGAAGCTGGACCGCGCCTAAAGTCGTTTTCAGACACGCCGGCACTGAGTACTATGTAATCAAATAAGAGCTTTCACACGCACACACAGACACGGAAAAAATGTCGACCCGATCTCCGGCAACAAAAAATGCAGTTGGAGTGGATCTTGACAAACGGGCGTTCAGCTTATCGAATTCAAAGTTTTCTTATCTCAAGTTTCAGACAAATATGTTGATTTGCCGGTACCGGTGAACTGTTCGTAAATTTCTAATTTGGTTTTTGTTTGTGAAGAGACAAGTACATAGTTAAGAAAGATGAGTAAATTAGAAACACAAGTTCTCATTATAGTATCCTGGTATTGAGTACTGTCCGGTAAACGTTCCAATCAAATACGTACGTACTCATCTCCCCTTAGTTTATCAAATAGTGTGTAGACGGCACCGATAATGCTGGTATGTGTATGCAAAGCTAAAAGCCGGAGCCGGAGCCCAAGCCGGTGCAGGCGCTGGCAAAATGCCGATTTGTGTGAAAACGACCCAAGACTCTGTCACTATGAATTCCAATATAACTATTGGGCTAAACACGTAGTGAAGCGGTGAGCAAAGCAGCGATCGAATGTAGCGTTGATAAAAATTTACCAACACATAGTTAGGCGTATAAAATCGTGCAGCGATCATGGATATGTCTTGTAGTTACCTAAATACAATCAACATTTCCACAAAAATATCTAAAAAAACCGAAAACAATTTATACCACCATATAGAGAATTAAAAGACCTTTCCACTAAGGGGCTACTTGACCCCCCTTGCTATTTAATATTCCTTAGTTGAGGGCTGAAGCAACAAGGTCGCGAATGACATTGAAATGTGTCCCCCTCAAAACAAAAATCGACCTGTCTCAGGATTTTAGCTTGAATGACTGTTTTTTTCGGTCCCACAAAGGTTTTTTAATGAAAACACTACTTATGAATGCCTCAACTTCCATTTTAAGCAACGATTTGAACAGCGATGATAGTAGAGAATTAAAAATTGTTTGAAATCGTTACTTTGCTCGAGTATCACAGCGCTGTTGCATCGTTACTCGTCGCTCCACTATACGTGGTTCAACAGGAATGAATTTGTTTATTTTCGCCGCTTTGCTCTCCGTTTTCATCGCTGCTTTGCTCGTCGCTTCACTATGTGTTTAACCTTAGGAGTATCAAGTGACATGGAATATCCGGTATAAACTCTAAATACCTTAATATTATAGAAATGTACAGAACTATTGTACGTTATAAAACCAACTTTCATATTACTTTTCTCTTGTCCTTGATCAACCGGTAAATTTTTTATAATTTCCTTCATTTGTGAACACAACAAATGAACTAAACCTGATTTAATATTATTATAAGATACATCAATAACAAAAACAATTGCTGGTGGTTTTGGTAATGTATTATTGCGACAATAATCAGCTGTTGCAACAAATTCATATGTTCCTAATACAAGTTCTGGTCGTTCATAACGATCTAAACGTTGTCCAGTATGATCTAAATGTTGAAAATATTCGGTTGGAACTGAAATTTTATTAAAATTTAAATTATTGATTTATTAAATTATTCAATAATAAATTAATATCAACCGTCTGTTGTTGCTTTACAAAATAAACATTGGAATCGCCGTCCAGAATCAATAAATTGCATATATGGACACATATAAGCTTTACAACGTATACAACGAACTGGACCTAATTCACCAAAATCAACAATCGGTGGTGGATATTCACCATCTAATGTTCTAGCCATTGGACTTATAACTAAACTAAATGGTACTGCAGTTTGTTTCATTATATCCTAATCAAATAATAATAATTATAATAATAATGAAATTATTATCGTTATTTTCAATGATATTTCACCCAATTTTACCTGTGATATTGGAACGTTATACATAGTAGAACGTACGAATCTAGGACTAGCATTCCCTTGATCTTGTACTATGAAATTTGTTGTAACTAATGGTGGTACTAAACCTTTTTGATTTGTACAAAATATTCCAGATCTATTTTGTTGATCATCTTGTGTAACTTGAATCTAATTAATTTTTTTTTCCATTAATAATTGATTTAAAAAAAAAAGAAATAATTAAATTAAACATACAGGGCTAGGCATCTGATCAGGATCCAATCGTTTAGGTTGTTGTTGTGGTTGTGGATAATTTGGTTGAGGATAACCACCTCCAACTGTTGGTTGTTGACCAGGCATTGGTGGATATCCAGGACCTGGTGGTCCTCTCATTTGTTGTTGTTGTTGTTGTTGTTGTTGTTGTTGTGGCTGTTGTCCATTAATATATTGTTGATTTAATGGTGGTGGCATATGTGGTGGTCCAGTATCACCATTTTTCATTGCAGGATATCGTCCAGTACCACTTATACTCATATTTTGCATTTGATTAACTAAAGGACTTGGACCTTGATATTGATTTGGTGGAATTTGTCCTGGCATTGAACGGGGTGGTAATGGTTGTTGTTGTTGTTGTTGATTAAACTGACCAGGAGGACCTGGAGGCATACGATTGGGAATTGGCTGATTCATAGGTTTATACATTTGTCCAGGTAATGGTGGATGACCAGACAACGGAGGTTGTCCAGATAACGCCGATTGATTTAAGAATGGTGGTTGATTACTTAATGGTGGTGGTGGTTGACCTGCCAATGGCTGTTTCATAAGTGGAGATGTCGCCGGCATTGGCGACTGTAATGGCTGCGATGTTGGAGGCATCGGGGGCTGTAATGGCTGAGATGTTGGTGGCATTTGTTGCGATGTTGGTGGCAATCCATGCGATGCTGGTGGCATTGGTTGCGATGTTGGTGGCATCGCTGATTGCAATCCATGCGATGTTGGTGGCATCGGAGGCTGTAACGGTTGAGATGTTGGTGGCATCGGCGGCTGTAACGGTTGAGATGTTGGTGGCATCGGCGGCTGTAACGGCTGCGATGTTGGTGGCGGCATCGGCGGTTGTAACGGCTGCGATGTTGGTGGCATCGGCGGTTGTAATGGCTGCGATGTTGGTGGCATCGGCGGTTGTAATGGCTGCGATGTTGGTGGCATCGGTGGATGTAATGGTTGAGATGTTGGAGGCAATCCTTGTGATGTTTGTGGCATAGGTGGATGCTGTGGTGGAATAGATGGATTAACATTTTGAGACGGCAATGGTGGCTGTCCTGGCATCTGAGATCGAGACGGTTGCGGTGGCATATTTGAATTCTGATTTGATGTTATTTGACCTAAATAAAAAATACACCAAATTAATAATTTAATAAATTTTATTGAATTTGTGTTATTACCTTGAGAATTCGAAAAAGGAGGCGGTGCAAATCCAGACCCGTTCTGTATGTTTGATGGACCATTTTGAAATTGTGGTGGTCCATTTTGGAATTGTGATGGCGGTAATTGGGTATTCGACAATTTCATATCGGACATTCCACCACCACCACCACCACTAGATTTCATTGGAGGTGGTCCAAATTGATTCATATTTGTAGTTGGTGGTAATTGACCAGGTGGTATTTGTGATCGCATATTAGGTGGAAGTTGTGTTGGTGGTATTCCCATTGGATTATTATTATTATTATTTATTGATGGATTCATTGGTGTTGATGTTGGTGGCATAAATGCTTGTTGTTGTGGTAAAGATTTTGATGATGGTGGCCCTAAAGGCACACTTTGAAAATTACTGGTTGGTAATCCTAGTGATGGTGAGGCACGATTTTGTGGATAGCCTTGGGGTGATTGAGATGGAGGTGGGACACCAAATTGCTGCTGTTGTGGAACAAACTGTGGATTCATTGTTTATACTACAAAAATACAAATAAACAAATAAATAAATTAGATTAACAACATTTAATTAAAAGTAAACTTTTCACATAGAATTTGATTGAAAATCAATCATTTTAAATTTTAAATAATTAACACAAAATTTACATGAAACAAAAGTTAAGCAAATAAACGAAAATTATCAATTCTTCTTCTACAAAACTTTAAAGAAACAATAATTTTGTACAAATTTAAATAACTTAAATCAGCATATGTACAACACAAATACTTTTCAAAATTTAAGGCCTATATTTTCCAAAAATTGTTAACAACAATTTGACAAATTTACTCTCAAATAAAACTTAAAACAAATAGAAACAGTTTAAAACACTTACATTTATTTATTTTAACAAAAACTCGTGAAAAAAAATTAATAAATAAAAGGCATAACTGCAGCTTATCCTTGCAAGTATGCCACGTAAGGCTAAACTGCGCATGACTTCAGTCACTTCCACGTCAATCTCACTAGAAAATTCAACGAAATTCCCCTAAATCGACCCCATAACAAAGCCCGATTGCCAAGTGTAGCAGATTTTCTGTATAATCAGAGTATTTTTAGCCGTACAACCAATTGTAATCTACTTTAATAGATCACGTGATGGTTGTTGCGACAAGTTAGAGAGATTGTGGCAACGGTGCATGAAAGTGAAATTAGGTTGACAGTTGACGGATGACAGATTTCAAAAATGTTTTGACAATCGGAATATTAGAATGCAAGCAAGATGTTTTCTAATTATTTGTGGAATTATTGCATTGATTGCAATTTATTTTCCCGCTCGTCATGCACGCCATTACGATTATATTGAATCAAAAAATGTTTATAATGAATTAGTTTTTGTTGATAACAAGAATTTAAACAATAAATCTAACCTAGAAAATTGTAGTTATGAATCAAAAATATTTGATAATAGAGATATTGAAGTTGAAGATATTTATAAAATACAATCATTCAATCAACCGTTATTAGGTAAAATTGTTTATTATAAAAACAAAATACGATTATAATTTGATTGTTTATAGGTGGCGAATATACACCTAGACATTGTAATGCATTATTGAAAGTCGCAATAATAATCCCATACAGAAATCGAACACAACAATTGGCAATATTTTTGAACTATATGCACCATTTCCTTCAACAACAAGATGTACATTATCGAATCTTTATTATAAATCAAAATGATACATTACCATTTAATCGAGCTAAAATGTTGAATTATGGCGCGAAAATTGCAATTGAAATGAATTATTCATGTTTGATATTACATGATATTGATTTAATACCAATTAGTACAGGAAATTTGTATGGTTGTGTTAAAAAACCAAGACATATGTCTAGTAGTTTAGATACGTTTCGTTTTAATTTACCATATTTGACAATAGTTGGTGGTGCTGTTGCAATACAAAGTGAACATTTTAAAATTGTTAATGGTATGTCGAATGAATTCTATGGATGGGGTGGTGAAGATGATGATTTCTATAAGTAAGTTATTTTGCATAATTAAATCTTATTATTATTATTATTATTATTATTATTATTAATTTTTATTTAACAGGCGGCTAGAAATACATAATTTGTTACCTTATCGTTTTGCACCTGAATTGAGTAAATATATAATGCTTACTCATAAAAAAGAAAAAGCTAGGTAAAGTTTTTTAGAGGTTGTTTCACGTAAAGGTGTACGTCTCCATAAATCCCATATTTATGCTTTCAATCTGAGAAGAATTTTAAATATTTCTATCCTTAAGGAGGTTCGAGCGAATCTATGTATAGGAAAAATCGTTTTCCAACTTTGAGATTTGAAATTTGGTAGGTATCACAATGAATACTTAATTGAATTATTCTCAAAATTAAAAAACGATTCACCGTCTAGTTTCTTAGAAAAATGCCTCTAAAGATGACATTTTCCAAAGCTCTTATACACAGGCTCTTATGGGAGCAAAGTATTCACTGTGCCTTTTTCTAATTTTTTCGCCATTAACCGCCCAACTTTGAAGAATTAAAACCCGACTATGATAAACTTGAATATTTAGCGAACATTATTACACCTTTAAAACATGCGGTTACCGATGAAACTACTTAAATAATTGAAGTTAAATTTTTGTTTTGTAATCGTGAATAATGACAGCAAAAGACATTACCGAAGGTTTGGCAACGTCGCACGGACAATTGATGGTAAAAAGAAGATGGAGAAACAGTTAGAAAGAGAAGCATAATACTCCTTCATATACAAACACAACAGCGGTGTTGCCACATCTTTTTATCACTCCGCATTAGTCAAAAGTAACCAAATCCTTTCATTACTTTTTTTTTTAATAAATAAATATCAATTATCAATTTTTAAGCTGATTATTTCATTATAATTAAAATAATGAATTTTCGTTACAATATTTAAGAATAAAGAATACAAATAAATTCAAACACTACTTTGACTAAATAGTTTAGCTCGAACCTCCTTAACGAGTCTAATTAATATGTTTCTATAAAAAGGCCACTGTATATCAGACAAAGCACTTTGCATAGATCGGAACACGTGATAATCAGAAGGAGCAATGTTAGGACTATAAGCTGGATGCTCCAAAACTTCCCAATTAAGCGTCATGAAACAATTTCACGAAACGCAATCTTCTGCCACTAAATAGACGTTTGGTCGTTGCAATTGTTGTTTGAAGCCGGAATCCCACGGTGCGTGATTTAGCGAGCCTGGCTTGTGGAAGTTCGGCCAGACTTGTCTCGTCATAAGGCTTGGCTCGCGAATCCCGGCTTGAGCCGATCAATATTAAGAAGCTCATAATACAGTAAACCTTTATATCCCAGCAGATACACAGTATGGTCTTCTTGGCGTGAGTATTGCCCTTTGGTGTAGATGTTGTTGCTTCATATGCATCGCTTCAGATTGTCGAAGTGAATCCTTTTTTTGTTACTAATCACGATACTGCTTAGGAAAGTGTTGTTTATTGGACAGCTTCACAAACTTTTGAATACGGTCGTCTTTATTCTTCTGACACTATACGTGTGGCACTCATTTTCGTTCCTTAAAAATTTCCTCCATTTTCCATAAACGATTCGAGACTAGTTTAAGAGCTTCTTGGACTAATCCACACAAATATACTCCTTGAGAGACAGCTAGGCGGTGCTGAAAGCTCTAAAGGCCTTATATCAAAAATCATCTCGTACCTTACAAGAACAGGTGCTATGGCTCCACTCATGGGAGACAGGAAATCAGTGGCTGGGAGTGGAGCAAAAAAGTGCTCCATCTACCGGAAGCACTATCCAGGTATACAACAGGCAAACTAGTTTATTGACTATTCACTTATGAATGCTGTAAAGCTTCTCGATCTAAGTAGGAACGAACCAAGACCTTTAAATGGAATTTTAACTAGGCACTGCCCAATGAGATACAATCTCAAAAAACTGGGTCAATCCGACCGTAAGAGATGTAGACTAGGTGGATCGAATAATGAAACCTATTATGCAAATGTCCTGACTCGCATAAGACTCGCCCACCTAGGCAGTTTGACTTTATCGTGTGCTGAAGTAGGGATTAGGACTCTCAAAAAGATAATTAACTTCGCCAAGAAGATCTTTCCTGGGATATCAATAGATGGACATTTAAGAACAATAGATCAGCTATGGTCGAAATTCAAAAAAGCTAAAAGAAGGTCAAACAACCTCTTTAGTCTAATCCAGCGGTTCCCAAGCTTATTCTTTGCTGGAACCCGTACGGAATATTTCACAAACATCTTAATCCATAGATAAAGTAGCACTAGGCCGTCATCGTAGAAAAATTTAAGGCTTTGCGAGTGGTATATCGAAGAGATTTTCATAAAACTATGTTCCATGAAATGATTGCAAATTTGTTTTGCTAATAGTGTGGTACCACTCCCATGGAACCCCAAAATTATTTCGTAAACCCCCAGGGTTCCACGGAATACACTTTCGGAACCATTGGTCTAATCTACTCTAATTTGGATTAACACCCAGTTTAGCAAGTTCTTTTTCTTTTTGACCTAAATCTTCGTTCAGCAATATGTGCAAATCATCATCTCCAACCTTCCAAAATGGCACTACTACGTTCACGATCGTGGACATGGGAATCGCTGTCTTTAAATCGTTCGATTGTGAGCCAACACTATATTTTTGTTACGGCAATTTCATTTATTTTCCTTATTATTATTTTTTTTTAAGCAAACATTTCCTAGTTGGTAAAAGAGCTAGAAGGGCGCTTTTATGGAAACGGGTTACTTAGACCTCACTTTTTAAATTCTTCAAATTCTTTCTGAGTTTAATGAATAAATAAGGGATTTACGGAGACGTTCTCCTTTACGTGAGACATTCTGTATGTTTATAATAAGTTCATTTTAGTCAAGACAGATTTGAAAGATTGAAGTATTCACTAGAACGACATCGTATTGATGGAATTAGTTCCTTACCTGATAGTATTTCTATTAAATTATTAGATCTTTATACAATGGTTAATGCATCATAATTTATTGAATTATTTATTGTTAGATTGTTGTGTCCCATTTGTCTTTGTTGGTGTTTGTTTTTTTTTCAAATTATTTTTCTGTGATATTGTCAGTGATGTATATTCCAAATAAATTATGTAGGAATATCATTAATTTTGTTTCTTTTTAATTAAGTAACAATCATCGGTTGATAATAATTGATCATCCTTCATTATTGAACAAACACACCAATCCTTTGACAGCTTAACATGAAAGCTTTCCATTCATTATCCAAACGCAGGTAGTTCTTTTTATCCTCACTTGACCACATCTATAATTAACGATATACGATTAATGATTCTATTCGTTTATATTAATTACTAGTGATTAAAACGAGTAATTGATGTGTCTCTAAATGCTCTTGTTTTTATACGCAAACAATCAATAATTATTTCAACTTAAGAGGTTTTCAACAATGCCACGCTCTCTGTATTTGTAGATGGGATTTAAAAATTAAATTTCTTTTTCTACACAGTCAATTTATTTTTAATTTGTTCAAATTTATGTTTACAAAATGAGGATAAAATTATTCAAATGTATATATAAAGCTTTATTGCTTCAATGCACAGAATGTTATTTACATTCATCAATCGGTTAGAATTCAAAGATTTGTGAGTTCTACGATTGATTGAATATAAAATAAAATTACATAGTGATTACTGAAGCTTTAGGTGGTGGTACAATTTAAACAAAAAATCAAAAACTGATGTTTGTTTAATTCTATATACATTTGTAATAAACTGGGTTTTATGTAAATATTTAGTAAATAAAAAAATATCTAATTTGTGAGATAAACAAGCTATACACATATTCGCATACGTTATTTGAAATAACAAAATGTAAATAACCCGAAGAAATTATTTTTGTATCTAAATGGAGAGAATTCGTCCCGAAACACATATAAAGACTATTTTATGCCAAAAACGGAGAAAATTAAAAAAAAAATAAAAACAGTAAAAGAATATAAAATGAATAAGACATGAGTGGAAAATGCTAAAAGGCGAATTAATTCCATTGTAGAATTGAGTCGTTTTCTTTTCCCTTAAACTGTTTCAAAAATAACAATTACAATTCAGAGAATACATCTAAGGCGAATTCTGGGGACGTTATTCGATCTTTGTCTAACTTATCTGAAAGTGCTGAGTATTTCACACTAGAGTTGTGTTTCTCAAATTATTTTTGATGCAGAACCCTTTTATTGAATATTGAAGTTAGTAGAGCCCTTAGCGCCGATTCACACGTGCGGTGTCACAAAATGAATCCTCGAAAGTTCGTTTAAATTCCTTCATAAATGAGGTAGGCACTGAAAGTTAGGTTTACTAGAAAAATACCGTTTATATAGATATTTTTTTCAAAATTATGCTTTTGGTTTGAATTCGCGGAACACATTTGGAGAAACTGCTGTAGCTTTATGAAGACTTACAAAAAGTACGACAAAGAGGCCAATATGAGTATTTTGATCAGTTGAATTTTAGACACCTTAATGGTAGCATCTATTTTTCACACTTTATGCAATCAGTAGTGTTTAAAATTAAAGTGATATTAACAGTGCAATAGTGTTTTGTGGTTGGTTTAAAGTGCAACGCATTACGAATGTTGTAATGGAATCAACGAAAGGACAATTCCGACTAATGGCTATTCCACAATTACTAAGTCTCATTGTTTTATTTGTAGTAACTTTAATATCCTCACGGGTTTATAAGAGGGCGTCGCGAAATTAGAAGAGGATACACCACTAAACATATGTAGGCCCATGAAAACATTCATGGAATAATTAAAAGGAAACGTGTAATAGCATTCCATTAGGATCCCTTCTGTTAGGCTCATTATACAGACCTGATTTGAACCTTTGGCTGAGGCTCATTGTAAGGACTCGATGACCCCGGTTAAGGTCCATCATAGGAACTCCATTAAGACAGACTCCCTACCCTTTAAACAGATAGATCAGCTATAGTCGCAGTACAGGAAGGCTAAAGAGGCCAAACGGCCCCTATAATCTAAATCTTATCCAATCTAAGACTCCCCATCCGATAGGGCTGTAAGGACTTCATTCGGACCTGCATGTTCGAGCTTGTTGTAGAAAACTTGGGATAGGTTATGGGTGTGTCCGTCTAATATTCTTACCGTCATTCATTGCCAAGGTGTTATGATCAAATTATCTATAGTTGGAATTGAATTCAAATTTGTTTTGTAATCATGAGCAGTAGCCATCCATAATACTGAGCAACGTATACTTTTTCCGCGTACTGTTGTATTTATAATTAAATCAAATTCTTAGAATATTCATTCTAGGTTTCAGTATGTCATCATTGTTGTTTATCTTTTCTGTTGACTTTTTTCCCAAATCTTTCAACTTAATTTTATGATTTCATATTTGATTGTGTGCTGTAACCTTTGAATTTTCTATTTCAGGCGTTTATTATTAGATTTGAAATTAGATATGTGACTGTTTATTAAAAATAAACGCAGAATTGAACATCAAGGAAGCAAAAAGCGCGAATTCTTATTTTATTTCTTTTTTTTACAAATTTCGCTAGCTACTATAGCTAACAAAAATCTATGAAAGTATATGTGGGGCGGTAGTAATTTAATTATAGTTATATTACTAACACTGGTGGTGGAATAGTGGATTAAGTCTTTAGAGGATACCACTATAAAAAAAATCCACCCCCAGGTAATGTGGAAAAAATCTACAGCATTATGTTCATGTCAGGAACAACAAAAAAATTAACCGAAAATTTTGATGTACAAATTACAACATTATCTTTTTATTATTTTAAATATTCTAGACAGCAAAATGTTTCGACCATATCCCTGCAAGTCACCATTCCAGTTATGTATGGACTTCAGTACTGCAATTACTCTGTACATCCTTATCAAACAACAACAATTTTTCAAAATTAAAAATAAATGAAACAAATACAATTAAAAATACTGACAGTACTGATGAGACCGGAAATGATAGTGTTTCGGTTAGCATCTGTTGCTGTAGTGTTTGTGGATTATAGAACAGAGTTTCATTCTGCGAAAAGTTTTACAAATTTGCTCCACTAGCATATACTGGACTGTTCTGATACACCCCGATTACACTATGATTTTTATTGTAAATATTATTGTACATTATCCGGTTATAATGCTGTAAATGCCTATTAATTATTAATAATTCTGCGAAAAAAGACAATGCGGCATCGTTTATTGTTCAACTTGAATAATAGGACACATTGCAAGTTTTTCAATTAGTACTGAAATGGTCATTGTCTTTCAGAATATTAGCGACAGTTGTTGTATAATAAGCTTTATTTTAGATTTAATAACGAATTTTGTGAATAAATTTTAGAAAATCTCTATGGAATCTTTTTAATTATCTATTTTTAAACATTTTTTTTATTGTAATTAAAATAATTTCATAGAAACAACTGGTGACAATTTACGATAAAAACTTACTCTTCTCTCTTAGTGTCGAATTAGAAAGAAACACATAAAGCGAATGTAATATAGAAAGAATAATAACGATATTTGCAATCTACAAAGTTGAAACAGCATATGGAACTAGTAAAAGTTTTAATTAGAACAAATTTTCTACTAGTTAGTTGTAGCTTTATGTTTTACCAAGAACTATAAAAACAATTGTTGGAAAACTATGCGGTATAATAATTTAAACAAATAAATAGCAACATGTTTCCATGAGTTTTAAAAATCATCTTCTGTTTTTCTTAATTTCAAAAATTCGATAAAGTAGCGTATAATAAAAGAAAATCTCATTCGTCCAATTTTATTTGTCTTCCAATTCATTTTGCGATCGTTTTTAATAAAAAAATGTTTTATGTATAAAACACGGAATTGTTGGATTTTGTAGGATAGATCTGGAAATTTCAATAAAAATAAATTTTCATCATGTTAAATCAAATGATTTTTGTGTACAAGAGCCACTTTTCTTTATTAAAACGATAGTAATGAGAAATGGTAAATATAATCAATTGTGAACAACAAAGTGTTTAAAAGAGAGATTACAAGTGATTTAATTGTTGCAAATAAATGAGGAAAAAGATAATTACCTCGTTAATTATTCCATCAGTTGAAAACTTTTAATGATTCACTTTAATGTAAGAAAGGCTTAGCCTGGATTAATTGAATTATTTATTAAAGAAAAGCCCCAATTAGTATTTATATCATTCACAATTTATTAATTACTCTTTAATGAATGAAAATTGGTATCTGAATCTTTACATTAATCTTCTTTTCCATTAATAACGAAAATCAATATTTTCTTTATGTAATTAATTTCAGCAAATTCCGTGTTATACAGACTGAAAGAATTGAACGTCAACTACTATCATTTCTTTTTATATATGAACGATGGTTGTAAAAGAATTAGATCGGTTTCTGCTAGTTCGTTTCATACTCTCATCAATTTTCTTTAATAAATATTGTTGTCATTTCCTCCAGTTGAGTAGTAAATTAGAGATGTTCTTGTGAAATTGCAGCAACATATTTCAAAATCTTCAATACATTTCAATTGAAACTGTAAATCGTAAATATTAAATTTCGCTAGTTTCAGTTGTAACATTACAGTTTTTGTTTCATTTGACACAGATAAAACGTCCGGTTCATCAACTGTCTGCTTTAGGGGAAATCCGACCCTCCAATATATCTTGCCCCCAACAACAACAAAAAAAATAAATAAAACAACAACCATCTAATAACTCATAGGCATGACAAATTTTGTATTTACAAAACTGGCAGGATGTCACCATCTCTATTACGTCCTTTGTTGTTGAACTTTTCAGGTCAATGAGAATAACTTTTAACGTTCATTATCCCAAAATATATATATTTATGTTTGCGGTTCCTATAGTGTTTATATAGGCTATGATCATGATTTTTGTTAATAAATAACTTTAGGGTGAAATTAATTAACTTTCGCTATATCAGTTAATTTGATTAGACGAATTTTTCATTTTATATAACGCATCGTTACCCGAACTGATCAAGATTTACAACAGTATAATTCGACGACATAATTTATGTGTGCGTGATTAATACAAAACATGGTAAATGCAGGAATATATACGTTGCGAACTTTTAGGGTTCGTATTATTTGTCTGTTGACTGCCAGTAATACTATGTATAACGTTGGGAAAGATAAAAAGTAGGATAGAGAAAGGACAATAATCTTGTCGGAAGATGGAATACAAACAACCTCAAACAATGCTATATAGGTTGTAGATGTTCCATTCTAAATGGATTCTCTCAATACATAATTAATGTTCAAACAACATTCGTTCACTTCAATAGCCCATCTATAAAGTCAGCAATTCGAACAAAACAACAACTTTTATTTAATATAAAAGTTGTAATTGTACTTTTTTAAATCGCTACGGAAATAGAGTTCCAACCTAACGGATTCATATTATAAAACGTGTTCAACTCATACATACGTTTTCCTTCTTTCAAATTCCTCTATTTGTTGAGTTGATATAATAGAAATGGGTTATAAGGTCAGGAAAGCTTTAAATTCAGAACAGGAATGGTAATATATTTGCCGGAAGCACGTCTCCTCTACCTTTTGTAAATAATATTTCTGTTTTTCTATCGTTGTAAATTTAGAAAAATCGCCTCGCAGAGATGTTTTTCTTTTTTGCCCTAACGATACAGTAAAAATAAAATTTTAATGAGTTGCACAATCATTATTTTCCATGTAATGAATAACAGATATATAATTATACTTTTCAAATAATACAAAAAAAAAAGAAAATCTGAGAAAATGTATCCAGTATATAGCCACAAGCAGTTTAGATGGGCGTAGTGTTCAATTTATAAACAGAAAACAAATTTTTGCGTCTGCTACTTTTTTTCCCCTCCAAAACAAAAGTAAAGCAAAAAGATAAACAGTCTGTTAAACGGGGGAATTCAAGTTTTCTTTGTAAAATAACAAGAAACACTTTTCACTAATTACAGTTAATTTGTTTTCGCTAATTTGATTAGCCGTTGCTGGCATTACGAAACAGTAGTAATTAACTGTCTTGGGTAGATATTTTTTTCTTATTTTAAAAAAAAGTCACTTTTTAAAATCTTGAGTTAAAACAAGTGAAAAATCGATAACACGCTTTTTTTAAATAAAGTAGTAGCGTAAGTCTAATGTTTATAAATAATGTAGATAGAGATGGTTGGAAAATATTATTTCTCCATTATCATCGTACATGATCTTTGAACAGTCTCATCCAATTATTAACTTTTCCACGCCGTACTTTTATTAGACTATCCACTGAGAGAATAAAAAATAATGAAAACATTGAAATGGACCGTTTACTCTCCAATTATATCTACAGGAAAATAAAAATTCAGTCATTCATGTACACGTACATTACTGAAACGGAGGACTTGCTGTTTGGATAAAATTAAAATCACAAGGGCAAGTCGAAAACGTCGCGACCCACCTATGAAAGCAAGGAACTTCTGTAGATATTTATATTTTAAGTATTTATAGTACGAGTCCCTTGAACTTTGATGATCCAGTGCTTTTATACCGTCCGAAAATGCGTTTCATTGAGAGTCTCAAGACGGCGATTTGCTATTGCTATCAGTTCCTCATCCGACGAAAATCGCCTCTCAACAACGAATTTTTTTCAGCTTTGAGAACAAATCGTAATCTGAGAGGGAATGGCAAATCTGGAGAGTACTAAGGATGGAACAGCGAGTCGTACTCCAATTCGGCTACTTTGGCCATGGATACAACACGTATATGGCGCAATATGCGTTATTTTGAGGTAAGATGATCTTTTTTTTAATAAATCTTATCTATTCTAACGGGCACAGTTACCTATTATTGTTTATCCCTTTGAAAAGTAGTCAATTAGCACTATACCTTCAGCACTCCTAAGCGGACAGAACTGAATTTTTTCTATTTTGATGACAGAGAATTATCATCCTTAGATTTGATTATAGGGGTGGTTTGGCCTCTTTTTGGCCTTCCTGCTGATCTATTGTTCTTAACCATCCATCTATTGATATTCCAGGAAAGATATCTTTATAGCAAAGCGGACTATCTTTCTGGGAAACCTCATTGTTACCTCAGCAGGTAATAGAGTCTCGCTGCCTTAGTGGGTGAGTTTTGTGTGAGCCAGTGCATAAAATAATCCACATAGGCTACATCCCTCACTGTCTGCTTTGACCGGTTTTTTAAGATGAGATCTCTGAGTGAAGAGCCGCGTTACCAGTTTTAGGTCGGGAAGATCACCATGCTTGCATTATTTTGATTGTTGTTTGTGATATGGAGTGAACCAATGTCTCATCTGTACCCACACATTGCGGTATAAACAGTTTCGTGGAGATTCCACTTGAATTAGTTTTTCATCAGTTGTCAGTAAATGCGACACCAATTTCGCTTTTTCATACTCAATTCTGCAGTTAAGATTTGATACACGCGTTGATCCGAGACACCCACAATTTAAACAATATCGAACATCTTCAATCGCCAATCGTGCAAAACAGTAACGTACGCTTTGTGGATGATTCTCCCATCTTTGCGGCTTTTGGTCGTCCAGTACGCGGATCATCTTCTAAGCTTTAAAGACTCCGTTCCACTAATCGACTTCTTTACAGTTGTAAACGAAGGTGTACCCAGTATATTTTTATCCATTTTAATAACGATATTGAAAGAGCATTCTTTAAATTGATGCTTGTATAAATAATTGTTTGATGCCGTTTTGTATAATGTACCAGAAATATTTGAAATACCACTTGTATGTTAGGTCGTGAACTTTTCAAATTCTCCTCGTATTTCAATAAATTTAATTCTCAAAGTTAAATTCTAACTTTTTACTTTTAATTCCAATCCTATATGAAATTTCGGATTCGGTTGTGATTGATTTTTGATTGAAGTCTTTAAATATTTATGAAAAAAAAAGTACATTTGCCACAGACTAAAGTAACTGAACGAATTTTTTTTGAATTTTCATGAATAATCATTAGTTGGTTTTAACTAATCCGAACATATCAAACAATCATCAATCATTAGACACTTTTATAGATATATGTCGAAAGTTTTAGGCGTTTCTCAATTTTAAAATTTTACCAGTTTCTAAAAGAGTGTGTCGTGTCTCTCTCTAGAGTTTCAACTTTATCTGTACAAATAAAACCATCTGTTTTATGTTGGAATGCCTGAAGACAGTTGAGTCTTTGCATATTTATACGTTAGTGATCGATTTCTTTGTAGGTGTATAAGAAATCGTTCCACCTCTTATTGCTAATCTACATTATACAAAAACGTATTTATCACAATCGAGATAGTATCATCAATTATTAGAAAACTATTAATTTGTACCTTCATCTCTTAATTCAATTATTAATCAACAAAATAGTTTCGTGTGATGTTCTTCTGTCACAATTGAAGCTCGTTTATTGTCAATTAAACTGGCGATTTATATATATACTGACATAAATGCCCTCTAGAGCTTTCTCTTGTCTATCATTGTTAGATGAAATATTGGATTATCCATCGTACAATGCTCAAAGCATTATATTGATGGTATTATTAAGTTCATTGAATATATATATTCATTCAGAAAATAATGCCGATAAATAATAGAATACGTATTGTGTATTAAAATACGAATTATATCTGTATTTGGGAATACGAATAATTCATACACAATACAAAATTAATGAATTTTTTCAAATATTTAATGCTTTAGGATTGTTGGGGAATCTTTTGATTGTCTTATCGATTCATTCTAAGAAACAAAACCATTAAAGTTAATTGCTTTAATTTCAATAAAACAAGTTTTTGAAAGATCATCATTTAACTTTCGAAAATTATTAAACTTGAGAAATCACTTGAAAACAATGAAGCCATTACGCATAAATATTTTTTTGTTAAATTAGCTCACTTCGAAGATATAAAAGTTGAATTGTGTTTTAAACATTACCATTAAACTTATCGTTGAATTCTTGTTGACTGTTCATACAGTAAACCACAGATAATAGTGTGCATTCCACAAGTTGAATGTTGCACTTTTGTATCCTCAGATATTTAGATTAGATTCTTATGTAAATGCAACATTGTCTAAGAATTAAGTGTATTTATCTAAGAAACTAGTGATCTCTTGTAAAGTTTTATCTTTTGAATAATCCCTATTTTACAAGGGAAAAAACAATAATGAAATGGATGATTAATTACGAACATCAAAAACAAGATTTAGAAATTGTATAAGACAACTGTCTCGCATAATACGACTACAAAAAGAAAGAATTACATGAAATAACAGATAGAAGAATGAGAGAAAGATTAAGATAAAGGTGACTAGGTACAGTTAAGGGAAATTTAAAACCAGTAGGCTTGAGAAATTGGCACGAGAAAGCTAAACAAGGTGAAGAATGGTACAACTTTGCTATCCAAGTAATGGATCCGGGTGGCGTGTAAAATGTTATCATTATTATTGTTTATTTATCAACGTTGTTCTTTAAAAAAAAAAAAAAACGGTCGTCAGTTTTTGCTTTACACTTCACACTTTCAATTTAAAATACCACTTCAAATGAAATTAAAATTTTCGATAAATAATGGCAAAAACAAATCTCCAAAGTAATCTGAGAGTCGAAAGGTGTCCAAGTGAAAGATCTACCCAGGAGAGATAGCTATCCAAACATACTTCACTGTAGTATGTCGATTGTTGCGAAATGGTGGATGCGCCGAATTTCTAATAAAATTTCTAAGGTAAATTGTAAGTTATTTGCATGAAATTGGAATAAATGCAAGCCATAACATTCACCATGCCACACCTTCGAATAAAACGAATACGGGAAATAGTTCCAGGTATTATACAACCTACGATTGTACCGTTTACAACCGAATTTATTATTTTATTTCGTCAATTTTTAATATGAATCAAATCGACATAATACAACAGAACATGCTTAAATAATTTAGTTTTCCACACACGCTGAAATCATTTTTTTCCTTCTTTTAGCAAACAAAAAATAACCATACGTCAAAACATTGGTTTTATGTAACTGCTATTTAATTTGGTTTGCAAATATCTCAAAAAAAAAAATAAAAAATGGTGCTATTTAGAATAGACACCCTTATACCTACTAAAACTGAATGAATGATTCAAAAATTTCCATGTCTGAATTTTTGACTACAACTCGTATTTATTATGCGATAATATTGTAGATTTTCCAAAGTGAAACGAATATAATAATTATTGTGTATAAGGGTGCTAGAGGAATTTAACCCAATTTTCACAATATATACATCTATATGTATCTATACATACATATATTCATCGTTATACAAAACAAGTAATGCCTTGAAGCTGTATTTGAACATCAAACATTACTACCAGGGGTTGAAATTTATGTAAATAACTGAATCTAGTGAAGACGATGACGATGACAACGACAATGATGATAATCATGTTCATGATGATGATAATAATGATGGTGTTGTTACTAAATAAACAGAAAAGTTTCAACAGCTTGAAACTTATAAATCCTCTACCATTTTTTGCTATTCACAATAACAAAAACAACAAATCATGGTAAAAACACCAACGGCAACAAAATCTAATTAGATAATGCATTAGGTGTAAAACTAGACATTTCATATAATCCTATATCCATGCTTTTCATTTCCATCAAGTTTGAGTTGTATGTAATTTAAAAAATAAAAGATAATACCAATATGACGGAGGAAGTAAATTGAAAATATATCAAAAGGTCTAATGGATTCTTCAAAGATTGCTTTATTTTATTTTTATTTTATTTTTTTCTTAAAATTTACGTCATCAGCACAGAATTTTCCGATAATTGCTCCTACATCATTTCAACAACAAAAGGTTTCATTAAATCTTCTTTTGAAATTCTTTTTGAATATTTTTCAATTATACGAAAAAGCAGTGTAAATTATTAACGATAATGGTTAGACGGTTGTGTAGCATATTTTCTACTAAATCATTAATATTACAGTGTATTTTTCCGAATTTTCTTGATGATTTGCACGCAAAAAAAAAATTGAGTGCTTTTGATCTGGCATCCTATCGATATGCATCAAAGATTCGTGTCCTCTTGGTTGGTTTATTGGTATTAGTTGTGGAAATCAAATGAGTTAGCACTACAACCACTGTATTTTTTACAATCAGCATTGATTCATTTTTGTACCGAATTTTTGGTTTATTTTTATTGTGCCATAAATTTTTTTTTTCAAAAAATCAATGCCTCACTCGATCATAATTTCAATTGAAACAGTGTGAACATTTCGAGGACATCATATCTTTTGTCGTTTTTCCAATGGAATTGACTGAATAGTTTCGCATGACGTCCAGTTTTTCTTTTATTGTTTGCATACAGTTTAATTTCTATTGCAAAATTCGCACTTGCCTCCTTTATGTTCTATAGTTTAGAACGACTATAGGTCAGTAGTTTCAAACTAGTTTTAAACAACGATGGATTGATGGATGGAAATATTTAAGAGGGGTGTAACTGTAAACATGTGGTCTTGACACTTTATCTTCCCATAACCTGCTGACGGGCTTGATTAAATCCGGGTTTGCGTGACGTTTTCCACATAGACTCAGAAACCAATCTAAGATTATTCATTCTACTTGCAAAATCATTCATAAAACATAGATTTTTTGCTTGGTTCTTATAACCAACCGAACGAAAAGAAGACGATTCGAATTTATTATACGAAAGTATACCTACCACAAAGGTAAAAACGAAAAATTATAATTACAAGCAAAAACAAAAATCAATGAATACGCTAAACAAAAAAAGGAAAAATAGCGTATTCGTTTTTATTTAAAATAAAAGAAGTTTTTAAAGTATCAAAGTTTTATCGATCGTTTTAAATAATAAATAGGCACTCAGGTTCGTACTGATAAATAACGAAGATTTCACGTACTGTCTTTTTTATGTTCAAAACCTTAAATAATTTTAGAGGCTTTTCTAAAGGATTACATGGAAAATAACATATGCTTTATATTTTGAACACGCAACAATAGTCAAATAAGAGTTCATTTGATTTATGACATACTGAAAATAATGACTGAAACCATTGATTTATTGACGTAGACGTTATGTCTTCACAATTCTTTTAAGTTTTTCACGTATATAATTTTATTGACAGTTAAACATAAATTTCCTTCGATAAAAACGATGTTAACGTACAAATTTTATTATTAAATAATAGTGAAATTATTGAAATTTTACTTGAAAGAACTGTAGAAAAAAAAACAACAATACATTGTAGATGATTATCGACAAATGACTTTATATTACGTTCACATCAAATTAGATTTTCATAGGTTTGAAAAATAAAAGCTCAGTTATGAATAAATTCAAGCTTTTCTAGTAAGTTAATGCTTCATCAACATTCAAATTATTGCCATATCTAGATAGTTTTGTTTGATTTTCCTAAATTTCAACACAAAATTTCATCATTTCCGACTATTCTCTTACATTCCGTGCATTTTTATTTTTTGTAAGTTTCATTCTTCCATGAAAATAGTTCCTACATACGTACACAATAATGTGTTGAAATTAATTAAATTTGCATTGAACAAATTTATAATGAAGCCGCTGTAATGGGATCGATTCGTTTGGTCAAAATTAAACTTTAACTCAAGTTTTGTTAGATCCAATTAACGGATTCCCGAAGTCTGATTTTCTGGTTACAAAATCAATCATTGTCAGTTTGATTATGTTTATTGTAAATATTTAGTGCAACTCACAGTCAAGTTGAGTGTTGTCGTCTTTCTAGATTACCCCCCCAACTCAATCATCTTGTCACAATGTTGATTGGTATTAATTTCAAAAAATTCTCGTCAGATGCACCACAATGGTTTGAGGCAATTTCGGAGTATATTCGTATGTAAATCGGATTGAGAGTACTGTCAATCCTTCCTGCATTTCCTGATGTTAAGATTAATGTTCTTGTAAAGTTGCTACTGTAATGAGGTTTCAAGTTGGGAAAGGAATTTATTCTAGTCGACCATCAGACGTATCAAACCACGGTTTTTGCAAATACCGACAAATTATTAAGATTTGAGGAGTAAGTCAGTAGCTTTGCAATTCATGGTTGTAATTAGTCTTAGTGCTGCTAGACGATCTGCCAAAGTGCCAGAAATTTGTCGATGTTAGTAGGTAGGTAAGTTCAGTTCAAGTGTTCAGATATGTGTAATTACTGTGTCAGATGGAGGCCTATTGAAATCAACAGATTTGTGCCAGTTTGCCAGATCGTCCAATTTTGGTATTTCGACGAATTTGAAAACCGCACGTTTATGTTTTGAGACCTATTGTGGCTAATGCTGTGGATGAGTTTCTTTCCGATACAAATTATGATAAAAAGACTAGAACTGGAAGATTTCTCTTATGATTGAGAGCTTTAATTATTTCCAGTTTGGGATATGAATAAGTCACGGTCATTTTCTAACATTTATAATAAACAAAACGGTCAAAATTTGACATTTTGTGAAAGTAGTGTCACGCGTTGATATGGCTAGAAATAAGATTTGACCTTTGTTGATGAATTATGTCGACAAATACTTTCCGTAACTTATTCTAATTTTAGAAACAAAATGAAATAATCAAACAAGAAGCAAGTTTTATTAAATTTAAAGTGGTCAAACTTTAGTATCCAATATATATGGATTTTGAAATGTGTAAAGTTTTATTGGTTCGCTTAGCATACACGTGTAGCTCGTACTAAAACAACATAATTAACGATAACTCATTAAGGAATCCAATTAGTTATGTGACAGATGCTTAAAATAACCTTGGATTATATTGTAATATACCTACATAAAGTTCTATATTTGAAAAGCTTGAAAACTGCATATATGGAAAAGTTTTATTTTGAACGTTTTATCTTTTTCATATTTTTGTTTCAAGATATCCAAGAGTAATTATTAATTTGACGAAATAGATAAACATTTGTGTATTATACCAATGTTTATATAATATATACGTATGTTTATATAATGTATACCTACCAAGCTGTTTCAGATACATGTAATTTTGTTTCTAACAACGTTCCCTGCTTACCTACTTATTCAAATTGAACATACAGTACATTTATTAGTTGCGGTTTCGAACCCTTTAATGAGTCTTCTGCTTAAACAGGAAATATATGCATGTTGACATTTTACAAACATGGTAAAATTTACGTGAACATTATTCAGGATATTAACCTGCCACTATTACATAGTTTTGAAGATAAATTTTCAACAAAACCAACTTGACTTTAGGATTATGGATTTACTTTATTATCAACGAAGTTTTAAGGTAAATATAGTCAAAAATTTTAAAATTATAGACCTATTAAATATTTTATTACTACCCAAAACTTTCCACAGATTCAGTTATGACATACAGACTCTATACAATTTAAAGCAACCTAGAATTGTTTTATAGGTGATTAAATCAGAATTAGGATATTAAAGGGAGCGTACCTGTTATTATTTTTGAAGATATACAATATTAGGTAATTTCATTCGTTGTCATTGTACATAAATTCCTCTAAATTCTGGTATGAATTAATTAGGAGATGTTAACGGCTTTAAAGTTGCCTCTTCTTTAACAATCTCGTAATATATTACAGAAAAGTATTACTATAACAGGTAGACTTTCAAAGCACACCTTTTTGTGTGAGAGTGAATTTTTTTGTAGTTTTAATGTTGATAGCTGTTGTAAATGTACGTTGAGTTGAATAATAAAATAAACGAATCTCATTTAGAAGGTCAATTGAATGAATTCTTAATCCGTGTTTTCGAATTCGTTTCATTGGAAATCTGATTGAAATTCTATTTGGAAGTTTGTTTTTTTTCGCCACTCTTCAACGCCCTTTCAGGTCATTTAACTGTAATAAAAGTCTTTAACACCGTGTCGAACAAGTAGCTAGAACACGACATTATGTATTATACAGCTTTCATAGTTATTCTTGTACAATTCAGGATTTTGTTTGTTTATTTAAAAATAACGTAAATCTGACAATACTAGGCTCTAAAATGTACCAATTATATATGATGTTTGTGGTTTTGAAGTTTCTACGACCCTACAAAACCAAGAACAAATCATAGCCGTAAGTTATCACACGAAACTATAGTCTTCTAGGCTGTTTTCCCACCTACAACTATAACAAGCTTACTCAAATAACAAAACTAATACACGTACAACCTGAGGCTGTACAAAACCCAGTAACTGGATTCTGTGTAAATATTAACAAGGTTTGTGTAATTAAATATTGATCAAACTTTTTTTGGTTTCGAATTACTTGCAACTGCGTCAGGTTCAATGGATAATTGTTTGGCAAATTTATTCGAATTGATTTACTGCAAAAATTATGCATGTTATTCAGTGTATTCAGTGAAACTTTAAAAATCAGAAATATAATAATAAATTTTAATTAAAATAATGTGTTCAAACAGTAGATATTAACCCTCCACAGCTAGTTAGTAATAGAATTTCCAATGTGTTACTTTTTGATGGAGTACATTTATTTTGTACAATTTATCTCTGGAAATTGCATCGCATGCACGTAGACTGCCGTTCAATTATGCAGATCTAACGATTTTCAATTTAGAAATGAAACAACTCTATATTGGACAGTTACACACCGTCGAGGTCTTACAGTTTGAATGTTTCAACATGGCGAAAATGCAATAGTATTGTTTCGTACGTTATAATTGTTAATTTGTAAATACAATATGAGCCAAAGTCATTATAACATTTCATTACGGATGTTAGCACTAGGTCGTCATTATACAAGGAGAGTCATTGTTAAACAAGCAACCTATCGTTTAAATCAGCTAACACCGCTTCAAGTATACTGGTAGAGAAACCATATACTTAGAAAGCAGAGTCTGTGTGAAACAGAGCGTTAAGATGCATTAATGTTTATCCGAAGATGTCCTCAAGGACTGCTATCTCGCAAACATTATTACAGCCGTTGTGAAACATGTATTTATGGAAAGTAGAAATTCACCTAGCAAATCTCAATAAATGCAATTTATCAGCAAAAAGCGGCTTAATTGTTTCTTCTGCGAACTCCACCTGTATCGTCTATCTTATAATTAGTGTTCATCATGATTATGACAAACAGCTAATCTCCCGGCGCCTCCACCATTTCTACAAATTCAAAAATTCCATTTTTTCTCAAATGAGTTTTCTTTTTTTGATTAGTATGAATTCAACAAGCTAAAATATGGTGAAATTATAACGATTTCATACACATAAAAGTGAAATACAGACAAAAAAAAAAACTAAGGACTATCTGTATCTATGATGGAATCTCGTAAATGGTGAAAGCCAGACGAGATACAATCTCGTAGTTATTGCCATGTGGAAAGAAGTAGTTAGGTTAAGTGTAGTAAAAGAAGAAGGTTGAAATTACTAATTTCTTCTTACAACTTGATTAATCTTTAAAATAAATCTGCAGCCATTCTCAACGTTTCTTTGCTAATTCCGTCTTAAACGATTATAACATATTGAAATGGATTGTTTGCAAGTTTTACTATAAAATCCAGTTTATCGAATTGAGTTTCGAACAATCAACTATAAAATAAATGGAAATAGACGACTTGCATTGAGTTAATATACGAAAATATACGGCTACAACCTGATGACCTGTAAAACGTTTCGCTTCATATCTCTACCGTCAAAGATTAGCGATTTTATAATTAGAGATTCATGAAAAAATGCAATATTCTATTTTAATCGAGTTCGTTCCAATATATCAAATTGAACTCCATCAAACTTCTCTTATACGTTCTTTTTCTCTAGGACAAAAGCTCAACCTTCAAAAAGTTCACATCAGCTTAATGTACAATTTCACCTGCTGATTAAACACAGCAGGATACGGATATTGAATTTCGACGCTTACTAATACATTTTTTGACAGTTGAAACTGGTTGTGTTGAAAGTATATGTTTGAAATAAAATAAAATCTCTTTAATCAACAAATGTTTCTAAACAGTTCTTGTCCATTTTTCAAAAATGCAGAAATAACCACTATAAGTTTTATATTAACATAGGAAATAGGAATTTAGAAGGAAATTCACATTTTAAATTTATTGCATTCCAAAGAAGTTTAGATTTTTCACTAAATTAAACACAACAGCCCTTTAGCTTAGTAATTTTTTATATAAATCATCTTTTGTGGAAGAAATGTGAAAGATGGACAACAGTAATAACTTGTTCGAACTCTGTTCAGGATTCGTTTGTTTTAGGTTCAAGTGTTCGATGTTGGATCGACATGAACAAGAGATGAATAAGTAATCGACGAAAATCAGAAATTATTTCGTTGTGTCCACTCCATTGTTTTCTAATTAGTCATATGTTTATTACTCACAGATTTTAGATACTTTTATGTTTGAAACCGTTCTAGACCGACAAACTTATAGTTGTTGATAGAATTTATTTCTAAGTGCTTAATTTTGGAGGTAAGATGCGGTAAATTGATGGCGCAATTTTAAAGCTTCATTATAATTAAACATTGCTAAAGCGATACGTTTATAAAGCCCTCAACAGTTGCAGCCTTAACCCCAATAAATCCACCAATGGTATCCAATCAAATTATAATTTTGAAGAAATATTTGATAAAATATGAAGGTAAATTTCCATTAAAATAATTACGTAGCTTAATGTTATCTAAATACTACCTGCCTGACATTTTAGGTGAAATATTCTAACCCTGAAGCCGTTATTACACATCTAATGAAGTTATTGAGTTTGTCAGAACAACAATAGACGATAAATTGTCGGATATAGAAATGACCATTTGGTTTATCGACCAATTATTCGTAGTTCATTAAGTCCAATAATAATTTAAAAAAAAAAAAACGGAAATTTTTAATTTGATCACGAATTAATTCACTATTAGCTCCTCCAAATTTCCGTTTTCTTTTTTTCTTCCTTTGTCCAAATTGCATCTAGTCACGTTCTAGTTTGGATATTATTGACTAAAAAGTTACGAAATCATCTTGAAAGATAGCGGAATGGCTTATTAAATCAAACACACCGTAAAATAAATTCGATTAAATCCATTTTCCGGGGCATTACTATCGCCCCATCAGCAACTCTTTAGCCATTTCCTACTTATTTGATCTATAATACAGGTATGCTCTTGATACACTGGAAGGATAGAATACAAAATCAACTCATAAATCATCGAATATATCCAACCATCTTCTCTTTGATATAATTCAAGATATTTATTGAAAAAGAAACAATGCACGCGTTCATGAGTTGTATGAGAGTAACACGTGCACATGTATTATTAGCTAATATTCATCGTGGATATGCAGTGATGAATGACACTATGCTTATTGGCCACTGACACCACCCACACCACTACTCCTATTGTTAGCATTGCTGCTACTACTACTACCACCTTTACAATTCTCCACTTGGCAATAGTCTACTAGCTTTGCGTGCTAACCGCACACTGTTGTGGCATCACGGCAATACCACTCTCCTGTTCACACGGCTACCCTATTACGAATTTTGTTCCAAACATTCTTTATTTTCTATTGAATCAAAGGTTTTGTGTCAGTTTCGCACTGTTGTTGTTGTTGTTGTGGTTGTTGTTCTTGTTGTTGTAGTTGTTGTTCGTGTTATTTCTTAGTTGTTTTTGTATCACTTTTTTTCTTTCTTTATTTCAATCAACATGATTCTATCCATCGTTATTTTGTTATATAATATGGAATTTGGTTCGATGCTTGTATTTTGCACCAAGAATTTCCTAGTTTATACGTAATTGTGTTTGGTATAACGATGTTGTAAAATTGTTGTAAATTAAATTACTAATTAAGTATTATCTTGAGATATGTAGTAAGGTGAACAAGTGAAATTCTCGCATTCATCGATCTTTATTATGAAATTGCTTTCATCTTTTGTTGCCGTAAAAATTTAAATCAATAAACATCTTGTCAATAATGTATTAGAAAAATGAAAATTCAAAAATTGTGTAGTAATTCACTGCTTGCTCTAATTTACTTGTTGTGCTGTTATCAGTAGCTCAGTATTTGCAACTGAGACATAACGGTGCTCTAAGACAATATTGTCTTCGCATGCATTGCTATTTCGAGACAACACAATCACACGAAAGCGTCTTGCACTCAAAATTGCCAGACACACGAAGCTACGCCATAGACTTATAATACATGGACTCTGAATAGCGGCAGAGGGGAGTGTAGCCTACCACTTTTAGAGACAGATAACTTATGCCGGGGCAGTCTTATTCTTTCTAATTGATCGTGAGTTAGTGTTGCTAGGTACCGAGTGGAATCATAGCATAGGGATTCGGAGTCCATCTATTGTAAGTCCATGAGCTACGCACTGTCTCACCAAGGCAGGGTAGAGCAAATAGAGCGGTCGCTCTACCCGCTGGGTGGGAAGGGACGCCAAAATCAAATCGTAGAAAACAGCATTCTCAATTTATTCATTACTTAACAAAAACTGAATTCTAACTAATTCCAATGGTGTCAATCGAAGGGCGCTGAACGGGAATTTTGCTCCACCCCAATAAAGGACTAGGGTAGCCGCTGTGTCTCATAATGAGTTACTGGCGTCGTATGCAACGGCTCTTATAGATTTATTATTTCGGTTAAATACAGCAGAAATTTTGAGTTTATTCACATTATCTATGGAGTAGCACTGTTAAGAATGCGTGCAAATTGGAGAACATAAATTATACAACAGTGGCGTTCTCTTCCAAAAAACTGTATTGACTTCCAGTAATAATAATAATAAGAATGTACCTGAAAAAGGTAATGAAACACAAACAGAATCTTAGCTACCTCACGGTAAGTAGTAGGAATACTTTGGTATTCTCAAACCGTTCTACAGTATGTTTTTGGATGAAGAAGAGTGGTAAAACAAACCGCCTTCAAAATTAAAAAAAAATAATAATGGAATTCAGTAGGAAACACTCTCAAGACTACTCTAGAGTTAGAATTTTATATTCTTCTTTGTCAAATCGAAGAAACGTTAGCACTTCTATGTCTGATTTAGCAATCACATATGAGTCAACATATTTTCTTTAATGAGCCGCCACTTTAACTCTTCGATTCGTTATGGATAATTACTGTACGACAATCCTATTCAGGTATCGCTAGCTATATTTCAGTACTAGATTTGTCCATATTCGAGCATTTTACGAACAAATCTAAATATTTTAGATAGAAAGTTTTAATTTGAAATACTTAGACGAGTGGAAAAATGTAATGAAAGGTGACAGAATTCAGTTTTGTCTAAAACTATTTTATTTGTAACTAGAGTGTCTCTGTTTAGATCTTTTGTTGCTCCTTTTGTTTACTTTAATAGTAGTTGGGTGGTGGTGTATTCTATCCACCAACCCACTTTAAATTTGAAGTTTCAAATTTCTAATTAAATTTTATCGAGGTCTTTTGTATTATCTTATCATATTGTCTCTTTAATGATGATCCTTTGATTATATTAAATTTGCTTTTAAATAGTGATATTTTCTATTCAATAATTCAATCAAAAATACTCATTTTGTTGCACAATATAAATTGTTTACTAGATGTATGTATATAGAATAATTTAAAATTCACCACCAATTTTAACTTCATTCCAAAAGGGTTTTCATCAATTTTATTGAATCTGATGATATTGCAACAACTTAACCTTTTTGCTTTAAACACAGGACCCTCTCTCGATTAGCATATTTTCTACAGTGTCCTTTACATACTCAATTAGTTTAAATGAAATCTTTATTTTATGCAAAATGGACACTGAGTACCCATAAACATAAACTTGGCAACCCTACATTCATTATTAACTCTATTTGAAAAACCGTAAATCGTATTCATCACAGAGAACGGTAGCCAAATCACTTCCATCTCATATAGCATGCGATAATTTATTAAAAATTATAACAGAGTTTGGCGACAATGGATAATAGTTGTTGTTAAGTATAGTATACCATCCTGTTTATCTATCTCTTTTCTATGATAACACTATATTAATATAAATCGGAATGGTGTATAATACCGTAGTGATTTCCTACCTATGTATGCGTGACTGCTATTATCCAAACTTAATGCCTGCTCAAAATTTCAAATCCACAGGGAACCTATCTTGTTATCCTGAACTGTCTATTCTGATAGAAAATGCGTAGTATGGTCTCATGTAACATAATATTCTGTTTCTATTTATAAACATAACAACTGTGTTGGTGTTGAACGATGGCAATTGCTATCTGTACTAGAACCTTTCCTAAACAACTGTGTAATCAGTTTCTCTGAGCTTCACTTTATTACACGAACAGAAATGTAAAGTTATTGTTGCATAATGAACATCACACCACAGTCTACTAAACAGATCTTCTAGTAACAATCGATAAACAAATATAATTCTCGATCAATAAACGAGTTTTTAACAAAATAAACAATTTTCATTTATAAATTGAAGGAAAAAGCCTCGATTTTATCTACTACATAGCGTTTTGTAATGTAATTGAAAAGTAAACGGTCACGCAATTAACACTTGTAATTCTTGATAGTATCCGTTTTTAAATGAAAATAAGGGTGCATTTTTTGCTTGTATTTACACTAAACTTCCACAACGAATGCAAACAAAATCGATCAATTTTGAACAAAGATATACAGAAACAGGTATATTGTCATCGGAATGAATTGATTGAAAAGCTTGATAAAGGTCTTACACACAAGGAACTCAAAAGAAAATAGAAGTGATATTAGTTGAATGCTTAAGAAAACGGGGAAAGTGTTACAAACGGACAACGTGGAAATCCATAGATCTACCTGATTTGAAATCGATTAAGGTTATTGGCAGTAATTTTATGTGGATCCGGCTAAAAGAAAAAGAATTACTAGATAAGAGAAAGATAGAGATAAAAATAAATACTGAGAGAAGATCTGGCTTGTGAGCTCTCGGACTTTTAACGAGGGTTTCATATCAACAAATTGCTCTTAAATGACTTGTTGTCAGTTTTACTTTGCCAAAGTTAAGTGGGCTAAATCAAAACACACCCATCGTACGTTCTCATACCACAATCATTTAAAAGGTTTTTGTATCCACTTGAAAGTTTTGTCAAATACAATCAAAATAAACAAGAATAAAATGATCCACATTCCATTTACTAACGAATACTTGTCTCCTCAAAGATAGAATCTTATTGTTGATGAACTCTCTATATACTTAAAGTCGTTCTAAAAAGGGCTATCGAGCTATCAATTGCGACTTTTCTTGTCTACCAACAGTCCTTGTTCCAATTAATATAAAGCAACACAAATATCGAGCACAAAGTTAGAAGGGAATGCTGGGGTCCAATCGAACTAAGAAGACAAAGACAACAGAACTGTTCTCAAACTATTATTCGATAAAATAACGAATCAATCGTAACCGAAGACTTTGTTGGTTGAAAGGAAGTATAATTGTAATGTTATCTTTTGTCATTGTTAAAGATATTTACAAAGACATGATAATTTCACCAAATAAATACAATTTCTTCATAATTTTAATCGAAATGTAGACGCCAATTAATTGTTAATTTGTGTTGACATGCTATAAAAGACTTTTATCGTATTGTTTGCATTGTTATAATAAACTTTTTTATCTAAACGAGTCCGAACACGAACTTATTGTAGAAAAAAACAATTACGTTTTTTCTTCGCTCAATTAACATTTTGTCAACCTGTATTTAAATTAGGAATAAAATAAATACAAATCTTTGTTTTCTTAAATCTATTTGTCGAATAGTAAGATTGAGTTTTTATACCGCAAACGATATGTCTTCATAAAAATGAAGAAGGTGCATGAAATGATTTTCGAAAATGTTTATCTATTCAACTGATTCTTCTATATACCGTCATTTGATATTCAAGGGATGATGTCCTCTATTCTTTGTGTTATTTGATATAAGTATTGCAAGAGTGCGATGTTCAACATTTAAATTTATATTCTTGAAACTATTGTTGTTTAGGTATACAAAAATGTCTCAAGACCTGATTTATGATACTTATTAGATTTACAATTTCTACTCGACTCATACAGTTTGAAAAAAAAAAAAATTATCACTCTATTATTCAAATTTATCGCATATTCTTGAGATTTATTAAAATTCAATATAAACGATATCAAAAACATGAATATATAAAATCACACCTCAGTTATTGTTATGCAAATTTTAGATAATTAGATATCTGTTTTAATTTGTTATGGTGTAGGATAATTGATATTTGCTACACCCATTTTCCTTCCTGTATAGTTTGAAAAATTGAATTGCATGTACACCGACACTATAATAATAACAGACTTCCTTGCATTGTTAAGGAAGTATAGGAGACATTGACGAGACCAACACATTTCTGCCACTTAAGAAATCGATAGCGTATCAGAATTTCGCATTAAAACACGTATTCACAGTGTTTTCGGTTATAAACCAGCATTCTTATTTTTCCTGTTCCAACGTTATTCTATTACAGACAGTAATACTAACAATAAGACATAAAACAAATCACATATATGTGAAAGATAGAAAAGTGTAGCATTAGGAAGTGTTGTATGACAACTTTTTGCTTTTCTCTTTGAGAAACCCTTAGTTGTAATTTCGTTGATGTATTATGGATGCCTTCAACAATCTAAAACTTTAGATTGATTCAAAATAACATTATTCAGATGAAGAAGATATTGGGATGATTTACGATCAATTAATTGTCTATTTGCGGTCGTTTAATAAACAAATTGTCTTGCAGTATTCATATTATTTAACGAATTCAGTCACTTTTAAGTTGATCTGTATGGAAAAAAGCGCTTGAATTTTGTATTGGGTTTAATTGGAATACTTGTGCCGGAACAGTTCCACAAAGATCAACTTTTGTGAGGAAATTGGGCGCTACGGAAGCTTATAACGATAAACCGTCAACATTGTTGAATTTTTCCAATTTTTTTCCAATTAATTTAAACAAAACAACATGAAAATAAACGTTCTATCTCTAATGGATTATTTTTACAAAAATAATGAGTAACTACTTGCTAAAGCGTATATATTCATAATTAATCTGAGACTCGGCTGGATAATTTGTTTGAAAATGGATCTGTTGGCCATCGTTGTCGAGTAAAGTTCCGGTGTCCGGATAATCCGTTATCTTTCAACACCAAGTTCAACGTTTATAACAAATGAAGAACGTACAAATTAAATTTTAACAAGAAAACGTTATAATAACCTATAATTTCCTTTCGAGACTCGTACCTATTCAAATATTTAATTAATTTAAATCCGTTCATATCATCACAAAACCCCTATCTAAATTCTCTACACACACAATACTTTCTCTATATTCCGTGATTGGTGCCTTCATTGCTGGTTTGATTAAAAGCTCTCTCTTTTATGCATTCAAAGCACATCGTCCAAAACTTGACAACGATGTCTGGGAGAGTTCTGGCACGTTCTTTACCTTTATACAATAAACTGAATCAATGGTATACTTGAGGGGTGTATATTATAATAAAATCAAGTCTGATATTAATTAATTATATCCATTAGTTCATTATTAAGCGTCAGTTGTTTTGTTGGCCAACTTTCAACAAATACGTTTTCAGTGAATAGAAAGTGAGAACAAAAATTAAAAGTTGTATTTTGAATTGGTACTTTACGTGACACAAACAAATTTCTACCACATTAAACCTGTCTATTGCCATGATAAATTCACACAATTCCATCTAAATTCCCAAAACTACTAATATTTATCAAATTGTGAAAGATATATAGTATTGTTGTAACGTAACGGAAATAACAGTGTTTTATTAGTTATTCCACACACCTAAAAATAAACAAACAAACAATTTTTCATATTTACACTTTTAAATGCAAAAGAAGACTGATCAGAATATCATGAATGTGTATCGGTACCATAAAGATTGATAGTAGTGGAAAATATGCACATTTCCATCTGCAGCAATTCCTCATGAAAATATGAAAAATTTATAGACTAACCAAAAATCGTAAGATAGGTTATTCGAACAAAGAACATCGATATAATAACGAGCCTCTTGAGAGACGACCATACGGAACAACAAGATGAGCCGTTTCGTTTCAACTATAATAATAAAACTCGTCCATTATTTTACGTTTAAAATTTTAATACCAATCTCGCCTAAAGTCTTGCCCACAACTACACGGAAAGCTTATTATTCAGTCGACCATAACATATAAATCTTGCATCATTACCATCATTACATTCAAATCTTGATAACCCACGACGAATATACGACATGGAGAAAAAATATGTAATACTGAAAATACAGAGCTTTCCCAAACGATTCAATCCATTTAAAAAGTTTTAATAACGGATAAATACAACAGAAATTGATCAAAAATTCATAGAGCCTATTAACAATGGAAGCAAATTAATGGAGATAATATTACCTTTTTTGCTTGGATGAAGGTTTATTATTATTATTATTATTATTGAATCTCTTTGGAGAGCTACTCACGAACTACGAACTCAATATATTCTTAGATAAAGTACACATTTATTGTAGAACGACACCCTTTTCTCACTTGTATCCGTTTAACATTTATTTCACAGAATGTCGGTTGACATTTTCGATGCATATTGAAAGATACTTCTTCATCAATCACAAACCGAATGACGTTGCCCCTAATTCCATCCAATCAAGAAACCACAATCTGATTAATTAAATTGAAAGCAACTTAATCTCTGCTTCTTCTTCTTTAAAAAAATAAAAAAAAAATAAGAAAGTAAATAAAATATAATGAACGAGCTTTTGCTTTTGATTCATTTTAAAATAATCATTAGCTGGCAATGGATCGATAACGAAACATTGCCATAGCACTCCAAATGGGATCGGATCTTTTCAGTATATATTTAGCAAAAGTTAATTGTGTTTTTCAAGTGTTTTTCCGAACGGTTTTTTCAACACGTAACGAATGAGTAAAGGAAAACATAAAAGCTAGTTAACTGTTCAATATTCGATTTGTTAACGATGCGACACTTTCAACGGGACAAATGTTCGAGGTCAAATAATTTTATCGTTCAGTCCTTTGTGTATTCGTTCTTTTTCCTATTCGTTTTGTTTCCTTTTTTTTGGGAAGAGAAATACGTAGTTATTCGTTGCGTCTACAAGGAATTTGAGACTTCCAAGTTTTACAATAGCTACTTTAGATGGACGAAATCACATTTGGTGGCTGTTGTAACTGTGCTGAACTAGTTCGAAAACAAACGTTACAACGTTTTCCATTCGAATAGGAATTGGAGGGTGATTGTGTCTGTATGGGGCTGACTATTGAGGCTGATATTGGTGCAGTTGTTGTGATTTGTATGGTTAGAAGTATACCGGCAGACCGGTACAAATTGTCAAAATAGAAAACGTAAAGTAAATCAAACGAGAAATATTTCAATGGGTTATAATTGTAATATTTTGTGAAAATAATGGAATTATTCAAATATGTAGTTTTTCTATTAAAGTAGATGGATAATTCCAACAAATTCACCTTAAGTGAGAAATCGTAATGCTATGTAGTTACAATGGGAAAGACTTGACTTGAACAAGATTATGTCGCATCAATAAATTATATGCTACTGGAATAGGAGAGGAATGGCAAACGGCAAGTATTTTTCTTACTAATAAATCTTCTGAAGTAGAAAAGTTGTGGAACAGTCAGTTAATCAAGTTTACAAGTTTTCTCTTGCATGGTAACCTGTCAGGAAGATTCTGTTTACATAACAATGCGTCAAGTAGTCTGGAAAAATTCCATTTCGTGAAAATCTTGTCATTTCTACTTTTTTTGTGGGGTTTTTGTTTAAATTTTTCTTATTACAATACAATCAAAAGCTCATTCAACTGTATTGAATCCAGTTAGATAGAAACATTTCAAATAACATCACATTAATATTGATGAGAAAATTGGATAGAAGAAGGTCCAATTATGGTAACTTTTTGTTTGAGATTGAAAAGCTTTCTAGTAAAGTTTCAAGTATTACTCAAGAATTATTTCGGGTTTCCCAAAAGTCAATTCATAACTTTACTAATCATTTAGATATTATAAACAAAACAAAACTTGCTAGTTTATCATTAGATAACAGCACAATATCAATTTATTACATTACAAAAGTGTCATAGTTAACAAAAACTTAACACATGTTTCACCATCAAAGTTGAGCAAAGTATGTCATCAAAGTGAAGTTGCAAAGGAATAATTAATCGGCTCCACCCCAGTTAGATAAATGCCACAATCTAAGGATACGTCCATACGTCTATGTGACAGTTTTGTTAATATAATGGGAGTGAAAACAAAGATGTTCAACATTATGAAAACTGATTTCTCCACTTAATATTTACAAATCCAATTAAGTTAGTGTTGGTTTTGTTGGTTTCTCAGTTTATTCTACATAATTTTATCGGGATAAAGAGAAATTTTCAAGTTAGTTTATGTAATGGTGAGATGCCGTATAAATCTCGATGCAAGTTCTGATCTTCATTTCCGTCTCTAATTCAGAGAATTCTAGTAACAAGTAGGAGTAACATATTTCATGTTGTTTTCTTGTACGTTCTAGCTCTAGCGTGTTCCCCATAACTAACGCCATTGGTTTAATTTTTCGTCTATATTGCTATGTTCATACAGGCACCAATTTTAAGTGTACGCTAATGTGAACATACCTTCACCGACTATGCAAATACCGTATTTGCATAAATGTGATTGCGACGTCAATTCCTTTGTCTTTGGTTGTTTCATATCAGAGATTTTGTACCATATAAGCTACATTATCTCGTTAAACTAAGCAACTTGTGCTATCGTTACCTATTTAGTTGATATTTGAAACTTTAACTCATTTGCATTGTAACTAGCGGTCGAAGTGGTCGTTTATTTTTAGAGATAGCCAAGTTCAGATAAACGTAAAGGTGTTGGAGATAAATTACAGGATCCACCTCTTGGTTTTTTTTTCACCATTTCCTGTAACACTTGACTATATCTATGTTATAAAGAGGTGGAACTAATATTTCTTGTTGTTTCATTTTAAAATTAAATTTTTTGTAATAACAACGTTTTCACATACAGGAAGACACTTTCCGTGGCCACACACATTAGTTCAATGATGGTAATAACATTAAGTTGAATAAATGGAAATTGGGGTTGAAATTTTAATGAATTTACTTTTATTGGGAAAGCTTCGTACTGAGAGTAAAAAGAATAAAAAAAAAAAACATTGATTGTGTTCTCTTAAAACAAATCATTTTTACCAAATTCCATATGTTTTATTTACAATTTATGACAGACGTAGTAATATTTGTTATGAAATTTGCCACGTTTGCGTCTTATCATTGCATCTCCAAAAATTATCGACACAAACCGTGTTGACACAGATAGCAGTTCTCGTTATCTGTTGAGACATAATATTGACACAATCTCCTGTAATGTTTCCTTATGTGTAAGAATCCATATAAGACAAAGGTTTTCCAGATGTGACACTACGGCAGTGTCATGTGCTTAACGTTAACGTAATCTTTAATATAGCTGAAAGTATGGGTTTCAATACGAGCTCACTTTGAAAATAATCCACATTTACTGTTCTTACTGTTAAACATATTTCAGTAATTTACTTATAACGTAGACATTGCATCTTTAAAGCTGTGAAAAACATATTTAGAGAGAGAATTTCATGAAGGTTAACGTTATTCGTAATGTAGGTAAATATTAGGAATTTATGTTGAATTAAGTTTTAAGAGATTGCGTTAATTTGTTGTGTTTCTATATAGTAAATATCAAAGTCGGTATCTTTATTAAATTAAGCACATTATTTCAGCTTTGGTGCACATCTCATCTGTGACTGCTGTTAGTATGAAAACGACAATTTCCAAAGTGAGAAACGTTATTTATTCCACAGCTTGAATTTTATGAAATTTCCTAGCAAAAATTCGATACAGTTGACAAGTTTTCATATCAAAAACTTAGTTTTGGTAAATTTACTATTTATGGCCAAAAATGGATTCAGTTTAAAAGTGTGTTTATCAAAATTTGATGGTTTTGGGAATGTTCCCAAGTACTACATGCTCGTATACGAGAATATAAATTTCAATCCATTAACTTCCCTAATGGTTAACTAATGTTATTTATTTAACCTCAACGAAACAATTTGAAGTCGATAAATGTCATTAAATTGTTTAGGTAAACAATATAAACAAAATAGGGAGAGAGGTAGTGTGTTGACTTCCGATTTTAACCAATTTTGATCGGATGATGTTCTATGTATAAAGTGATCGTTTGCGTTATTTTGGTTGTGTGTAGCATGAATGTTTTTAGTTCACATATATGAACGTACATTATTGGTTGTGTTGAATTTACAACGCGGTCACCATTTGGGAATAGTTACAGTTTTGGTATCTATTTCCACCGCACAGATATCGTTCACTAAATTCAAAGAATTTATCGACAAAATTTCACAAAATAAAAATTACCTTTGGTCAACGTATAGAGCATCTCTATATCTAATTGGGATTTTTCACTGAAATCTGTATGGTTAAAATTTAAAATATTCCATACAACATGTACGTAGTGGTGAAGCTTTACGAATACCGCACAATTCGATTGATTTATTATTAAAAGCTTCTAGAAAGAAAGCTCCTTTTTATACAATAATCCGATACAATGTACTGTTGTTGAATGTTTCACTCGACGTTTTATCCATAAAAAGCTACTACTGTTAACCAAAAATTATTCAAATATTATTGAACAATACGTGCAGTCTTGTCGTTTAATAAAACATAAATCTTATAGATGGAAATTCTGTACACTATGGAAACGAATATGTAACTACAAAGCGACATATCGAGGTATATGTACGTATCTTCCTAGAAAAATCAACCAAAACATATAGAGTTTGATGCATAATTTTGAAATTCCGGTATTTCATTATTTTCTACAAACAATCAAAAATTGTTGGCTTGGAAATTCACTCTAAACAACTATAGTCTACACGATCATATTGTCCCATATTGGTACAATACAACGTGTGCTATAATATGGAATGTGTTCGTTGGGTATTTATCAGTGTATCTCATTGTTTTGAAATGTTTAAAGACAAGTTTGATGTAAAACTATTCGATTCTTTCAATAGAACAAGTTTTGAAAGAATGTACATTATCATCATCATCATCATCATCATGTGCTCAACAATAATTTATCAAAACAGACACTTTTGTTCTCAAAACTACCCATCATCCACATCTAGGTATACCGATATTGTTCTACTATATATACCCACAATTAATAATTGAATTCGTTTCAATATAACAAAACAGTTTTCACGAAACTAACAATCAACTTAACTTTCTATCAACTCTTTTGTTATCTTTTAATATAAAAATTAATTGTTTTTCAATTATATTTTCTAATAGAATTTCAAGTATATAATTGAGTTGAGATCAGTAGCAAAGATAAACTCGAGGATATTGTAAATATAGAGAGAGTATGGATAATTCATGGTTTACAAAGACTATACCTGTGGTAACTAAGAGGTTGTTGTGTATATTGCCAGATGCTTCACATCTTACACAAACATATACCTTCAAATATTTATGGTAGGCTCAAATGGACCATGGTTGCAATAAATAATAAAGTGTACACTATCATGGAATTTTTCAGATAAAGTTGTGAAAAAATACAACGTTAACATAAACTGCACAATGAATTTGGAAGGTTTCTCTAATAATTTATTAAATAAGCCTTAAAATGTCCACATTCTCAATAAAAAATTAATTTATCTGTGAATCAACAAATATAAAAAACACTTTTGAGATCTTTCTCTACTTGAAACAGTTCTGGCTGATATGAAACAAAGACTTTTTACTATTTTACGTGACATTACAATCTTCTAGCGTCTTAACGTTACGTACATCATGTAACACGTGGATTTTGCACTTACTAGGTGATTACCAGCACTTTTACCAGAATGGGGGCGATTATGGCAAAAATTGTGGCAAAGTTCTCATGGTGACCTATACTTGTTAAAACACTTTACTGGCAATCTTACTTGTTAACAGGTTTATTTGTTATTTTTTGAAAGTTACAAGCCATTCTCCTAACACCCAAAGACTGCTACCGACAAGAAATTCTTATTGTTGTTTTGTTTTTCCGTTCACAATTGACGGGACTTCAGCGTTAATTGAAATTTAGCCAACGAATTGACGAGTGTTCAACTATGCACAGTTTGAAAGTCAAGTCTACCAAATTCAAATCAAAATACTTATGAAGACATAATCATCGAACGCTGGAAGGAATTCTCAGCAATAGCTAGCGATAAATTGCAAATAACAGGTCTAAAGTTTGGTGTAAGAGCAAGAATAGAAGAGTATAGTGTGTTTTCTCGAAACATACATTCGTAAGGTGGAGTTTCCTGTACAGATCCCCATCTCATTTTGTACACTGTACACCCTATTCGGTCACGTCGATACAACTAGACTAAAACAAGCCCTACTCTAGTAAACTAACTTACTCATTGAAATTTTATCAAGGATCATCTTATATTTGAAAACAAATACGAATATTGTGCTATTTTATTACAAACACAATGGTTCCGGTAACGATATGAGGATGTCACTTGACAAGTTGTCATGCAACTTGAGACCAATGTACTGTTGGAGAACTAACGTCGGAACATGTAAGGAATTTGGAGAATCTGAGAAATGTCCGAAGAATCTGTCGTAGAATCTTAATCTGTCCTAAAGCGATGATTTTGTTGTCACAACTTTTAGAAACAACATTTACGAGAACTTTGATATCTGGACAAAGATTAAATGGGCATTACTGTTGTTTCTAGAGTCAGTCAAGTTATATTGGATTCACCATATAAGACACTATGCTTATCAGTAAGTAGATTTATATGAAAATTAAATTAGTAAAATTAAATTTAATAGAGAGCAATTGCTTTAATTATTATCAAGATGCAATTATCAGCTATAAGGCATATTTGTTCTATATGCGAGAAACTAATTGAGTACCAAATTGTGAAATCATCATATAGCATTCCATATTTAGTTACTCAGTTGGAGGAAGACTAGCACTACTTGTTAATTATAAATTATCAGATGATTATCGATTCAATTGTGAAACATATCTGACGTTTCATTAATTTATCATCCTAACGATAAGGAAGATCAATATACAAATAACAACAGTTGAAATTGTAATTAATACAGTATTAACTATATGCAACTGAAACAAATTCTCTAGATATTTCTAGTTTGATCCTGAAATCGCCGAAGCGTTATCGTTATTTTTATTTTTATCATTATTTCCAACGTTGTGATTATCACTTGGCAAGTTGACGGAATTGGTGTATGTCTCGAAAATTCGAGAGAGCTTTTTAATGTTTTATCCAACACGAGTCGATAATCTTATTCTTTATGGTTTTCAAATTTTATCGTTTTAATAATTTTTGAAATATAAACAATATGGTATTCTCTTGTGGAAAACTAATGAATAGAAAGTTTATGCATTCGATATAGTTGGATTTGGTGTGTGAGAGATACTACAGTTCGATACTAAAGCTCTCTTAGACAGATTTAAAGGATCATTATTGCATAAATTTACTTATATTGCATTTCAATATGGTTGTATACGAATTTATGTATCAATATCCTCTTTTAATACTGAATCGTTTTAATAGAAATCTGATTAACTTTTTGCTAGTTTTTAATTTTATTTTGGTGTGAAAGAAAAGTAGTTGGCACAATAATAGCGTATGCCAAGTCCAATATTCTATTATAAATGCAATGCAAAGTTGAACGGAAGCCATTAGAATTTTTTCTCGATTTCGATTTAGATAAGAATCTGCTAGTCTTCAACAGAAGCAAACAAGAAATTAGGTATTTGCTATCGAATAGTGGTACACAAATCGATGTCTTTGTGATAAAATACTGGATTAAACTAACAAAGTAGTCAGCAACTCTTTTCTGATCTATTATATTTTATTTAAAGAATATTCCTCACATACACTTCTTGTTTGTTTAATTCGAAAACCAATCAGTTTAAAATTGTTTCTAGTTTTATTCGACATTATTATTTCGTGCTGTAATAGTACATTCAGTTGAAATTTGAAATGTTTCGTTGGCACGAAGTCTAACAAGCTATTTGTTATTTATTTAGTTATGAACATACATGTATTTTTAATAGATTTTGCAAAATTTATTGTATCTTTAAGAGGAAACGACGGAAACTACGCAAAGTTCTAGTTTAAAATTGTTTATTTATTTACAACATTAATGTTGAACAGTATCCTAGGTAGTTGTAGTGCATTTTAAAACGTACATTATAAGACTCAATGCCAGAAATGATGATCATTACTGAAACAGTCCGCTTTATATAGTAACAGATTAAATGAAGCTGAAAGTTGACGAGAATTGAAAAAGTTATAAAACTGACAATTCAGAAGCAACTTCTAAACTTCTAACTGATAGTTCTCTAAGAATATAAATCCATTAAAACGAACTTTCTTAAATCCTTATTTAGACACAAAATAATTCAACAAAACTTCAAAATTGTGAAATTGTGTTGTTTATTATTATTAAAAAAAAAACAAAAAAAAACGACAACGTGTCGAATCAATTTGTTTTAAATTTTTGATCCTAACTAATGAATATTATATGGCTTACAATACGTCGACAAACGATTACGTGGAATCCGAGCTTTTTTTACCAATAAGACGAATATTAGATCAAATTTCAATAAAATCCTCTACCAATCATTCGAGAAATCTTTAACGCAATTATACCGAAAGGAATGAAATGACTCTTAAAAAAGAGTCATTGCGTGTTATCTAACAATAATTGAAAATCGATAATCCATAGATTCTACATACAAATAATAAAGTCACTTCGATTCCAATATACTGATTGATAAGCTTCATTATAGAAACGAAAACGTTATGTATGATAAGAAATATTCGACTACAAGGATATAGTGATTTCAGGTATTGTTTTCAGTTCTACTATTTATATAGAAATGTGCGCAAACTCGGAATAGGCCGTATTTTACCTGTCCTGCTATCATGTGCTTTGCAAAGTCCTGAAATCGCAGTCTGTTCGGGGGTAGCTTACTGACAACTTGAATGTTAGTGAAGTAAAATTTGCGTAATCTACGTACGTTCTTCTCTAACAATAAAACTATTGAAAACTTTCGAATTTCTCTGTATTGATTCGCATTTTAGTGGTGAATGTTTTGAACAAATCACAATCATTTTGGTGAGTAATTGTACGTTTTTTCCTATACCAGAAATTAAGTCATCAGTATTAATTTATTCCCTTTAATTATTCACCTGATTTGCATCAGTACTAATTAAGTTGTAACTGTTGACACATTTTTTTTTATTATGAATATGGAAAGAAAGTGTGAAGTACTTCAATTTCAGTGAATTTTGTAATTTAATTTCAATTCTATATGGATTGTAGAAACGACTGAAAAGTTTTATTTAAACTTTAAGGATTAAAGCAGATTTTTAAAGGATTATGGATACCAAAGGCAGACACATTTCATAATTAATTTGGTAGAATGACTCATTTTCGAAATAGCCTCAATTTCGATATTGTATTTAATAAAATATTAAAACCGTAATTGTAGTATAATTACAAAACTTATCTAATACTTGTTTAATATTAAACAAAGAATTTTACTCTATTATCCCGAATAAATATAGCAAATAAGAGTATCCACTTAAATTTATTTAGAGAAAATTATATCATTTTATCGTCAATTCTTTATTATAATTGAAAGTAAAACATACCAAAATTACACCGCATAATATTGATAAATTCGTAAAAAAAGCCATTTCTCTTTACGTACACGTTTTTGTTTTCTCGTCTGTGTTGTTGTTGTTGTTGTATGTGTATGATTGTTGTTTTCCAGCCACACCTGACTGTTCCCTAAAGCTGAATGGAATAATAGCATCCTGGAGGTTTACAATTATTTTGCTTTTGTTGACCCATTTTTTTCCCACCCCTGTTCTATACAAAGTAACGAAAGGGCAAACCTAGACTTAGATCGATGGTGACAAAACTTGGTTTGATTGAACGATAAACGTGCCAACAAAAGAACAACATTTTTGCAACGAAACTACAAAAATTATAACTTCAGCTTTACAGTGCTGTTGCGTTTGCCATTAACAGTCACCATTTATATAAAATTCTATTGACTTATCCATTTCTATTACTTATAAATTCACAGTTATTTACATTTTCTGTCGTAATTAATCAAATGATAATCGATTTTATTTGTTGTTGTAATGTAAACAATCTAAAAACGTTCGTCTAGAAATAGCACGAACGTAACGGCGAGATTATGAATTTAACTTAACGAAACAATATGAGTTGGTAAATTTTTATACTCGTATTTTACAATTCGGTATCTTTTCTTTGGTAAAAAAAATAATAATAAAGAAAATTTTCAAGTAAAGCTAGAACGTTGAGAGTCGAAAAATGGTGGCGGCGCCGGGTTATGATTATTAAAAAAAAAAAAGCGAGCTCCATTTCTAAATATTGGAAAAACAACTTGAGTCAAAGCATTGTCATGACTGTAAACACAATTAACGATCGATGAGCATTAGAATTTCACGACCATCAAATTTATTCAACCGAATTTTATTTATTCAAGACATCATTTGTAATTGTCCACCTGTACGGCTCCGGCCCATGATATGATTGGCGTTTTATTATGTATTTGTTGACGAACAGTGACACTTGATGCTCATTTCGAAATTTGCTTACAAGCCTTTACAAATCCCAGAAATGTAAACTAACATCCTTTTAAGAAAAGTTTGGGAGTCGGTGCTAATTGTAAAATCTCCAGGTGTGTTATGGTATGTTTTGAATATCTTCCCTCTAAATGAACCTTACTCAAAAGCAAAGTTTTTTTTGGAATTCTATTTATCACTGGCTCTTATATAATTTTTCAGTAACTTGTCCAACGTAATTTCAGCACAACTCTCCCTTAATTTGAAATTACGTTCAGATAAGCCTTTACGACTTATAGTTTGACGCACTCTTCCACAGTGTTAAAGAGTGGAGGTTCTCCTAGGTGTTTTCTTTAAACAGTTTACGCCTCTTTATATAGAATACCTATACGGGAAAGTAGCAGTGTACTTAATAAAGTTTTATAGATTTTAGTAAAATGACTCAATACGGCATTTTTCGTCTGACACATTTCCACCAGATTTTATTGTCGCGGAGTACTGCATTGTTTCGATTTTCTATAGGTGGATTCGATTGTCTCTCATAATTTCTATGAGCTTTCTTCAGAAATATATTTGCTTCAAGTGTGGAACGTATTTTCAGCCTTATAGTAAAAGCAAACTATTTATTGTCAACTGAAATTTGCTTTCACTTTTTAAATAAAATTGCTCGACGTCAAATTATCACTTATCTATTGAATAAAAGATAGAGAAAGTAGGTCAGAAAACTTTTCATCTTGTAAATTTACAAGTTGTGTGTACTTTTGATTTTAGATGTTTACAATTTTTAGAAAACTACAGATTCACTCTGATCTTGTTCCATATCGTTTAATGCTCGTTTTATTATGGACTTTTTTTATGTTCCATCCACTTTATATTGATGTAGTTTGCGGAATGGTTCTATAATCTTATGAAACTGGGTCATTTATTGGAGATGAATCTTTCAATTTGGTGCTACAATTTGATTGAAATAATTGACAGAAATGTCGACCCTTCATTCGAATGCAATTGATGTCTTTTTGCTTCGAGACAAAAAAAAAACGTTTACATATTTTATTATATCAGTGTGAAGACGACTTTCAGCTAATTTCTCATATTTAAAGACTTCACTCCACATGACAATTGAAACAAATCATTTCAGAATTTTGTTCAGTGAGTGGTAGTTTATTGTTAATTTTCATTTTCAGCCTATTCAATGGATTATTATACGCGTATTCTGCTTACCTTTTATTTTGTAGTTAACGTAATTTATTAAAACTGTACACCGTGAAACTGAAATTAACTATATGAATGTACAAAAAAGCTGTGCAATGAGATTATTTTTAATTACACGGTGAATTTATTTGTTGTTTTTTTTTTGTTGTGTTGCAACTTGTAATTTACTCATTCGAATCAATATATGAGCTTATAAATTTCTTACAACACATGTTACAATCTTGTTAAGATATAATTAGTGGTAAATGTACTTTAGATTAATTTCATGTTGTCCTGAAGCCATAAAAAAATAACAACGTTTTCTCTATTTTTCACCACAATCTTTATTACAATAATAATAATAATAATAATAAAATGATGTTCCATGTACCGTAAACTTTTATAATAAAAACTATTCCCTGGAGGCGTCTTCATGTAACATTTAATATAACATATTTAAACAATAAATGATAATAAAGGGTGTATTATTAGAATATGTTATAACAAGTGAATTTTCTCTTTCGTTCAGTCTCTATATGTTGTATAGTTGAATTGACATCACGAATTCGGTTTACAGATTTATGTGGAAATATCAAATAGGGTGTTGATAATAGTGATATCCAAGACGGTGGAGCTTTAAATCGTATTCAAAATATCGATCCACTCTAGGATTTTTATAATATCCTGATTTCATATAGAAAATATATAGGGAATTCTTCCTGACATCCTTACTTCAAAATTCCTGATTTATGAATAAATAAACACATGCCTACTCGTAACTGAATTGTAAATAATTCAGTGGGATTCCTCGTGGTATCAGCTTAAATCCAACAACTATTACTCTTATGTTAAATATCCAAATTCCAAGTACAAATTTACATTCGAAATGTACGCTACAAATAGAATTAATCTGATCCTTGTGCTTGATTAATTTAGAACAATCAAAAATAAAAGGTGTTAATATTTGATGGTTTTCGTTTAGTTTTTTTTTTTGGCGTTGTTAATCTATTTGTAAGGGAAATAAACTGGCAATTTTTCATTAAAATTGCACCATAACAGTTATTTGGAAAGTGACATCAATTTTAAAACGGCTCAAGTTTTATTTCATTTAAAGCTAAAATACAGAAAGGTAGAAAAAAAAATTGTTTGTATTTGTAATAGCTTTTTTATGGTAACAAACAGAAACGGGCTGTACCTAATCGCTATGTTTGGTTAAAATCTAAAATTCGTCATTTTTCCACCCCCTTTAACCATTTCTGTAAAATATTACCACAATTTTATTAAATCATTCTGTTAATTGGGGCACGGTCGTTTATTTCAAATATTAGTCGCGTGAATATTTCTTAATAAATATCACAATATGAAATGATGCTTTTTCAACAATTCAAAAAAACAAATAAACAATGTATATATGTATGTTTACCGAAATGAAACTCAATATCAATTCAGATACTTTCATTATTCATTACCCACTAGATAACCTGAGGCGTTTATCTCCAAAAATTCAATTTTAGGAAACGTCAACAAACAAGTTTGGAAAGAAATTTACATAAATAAGGTAACGGTTCAGTTTATGTTTTTGTTAAATTTTCTATTGGACAGAATAATTTCGTACAATTAGCCTGGCAGCGGTTTCTATTTGTTTGATAGACAAATAATACAATTCTCTATCTGGTGGGTCCTAGTCCATATCCAATTACATAAAAAGAAGGTAGTTGTAAATTAATAGATCCGTTCAACCCAATCATAGTTTTAACACTGAGCTGAGTCATCATTAAGAAACGACATTTGGATCTGATTCTAGATCATGAATGTTTCTAGACTTGAGTCCATTGTATTATTTCCTTCCTTCGTGCTCATCACAGAATTAAAAAAAATGTGATTGCAATTTCTCCTCTAACATACTCCAAACCGTCTTCATAGCGACAGACAATTATATCGATGCCGTATAATGTGGGACCGTTTAATTTTTATCGAGCAGAATTGTAATAAAAATAGCAGATTCTCTGATAAATAAATAGAGGTGAATGTCACGTTACGACTTGGTTCATTAAGGCGAGTCTCCACACGGACACATTCAATCGGCAACTAGGTAGCAGCGCAAGTCAGCAGTTTTGAGTGCTGCCACGTACCCGAGCAACACAGTCAACGCCTACAATTTGTACCATGCGATAGCCGTAAATTGATACACATCAAAGGAGTGTTACAAGCAATGTTTGCCCCGTGTAGACGTGTTTTATGGTTATTTGAGCACTATATGGAATATAGAACCCTAAAATATAAGAAATTAACCACAATAAAATGAACTGCATCTCAAGTTGGATCAGGTGATTTATGCTGCCAAATACACACGAAACACACGATTACAACGCAAAAAAGCCCATTGTAGACAGTACTGGCAAATAGTGTTGCGAACGCTGTTGGCAACGCTTCCAGCATATTGCCGGATAAATGTGTCGTCAGTGTAGAGACGCGCCTTTAGGACAAAGTAAAAAATTGAATTCTATTTGCGAATTTATTCTGTTGTAGATAAATAGCTGCTATTGTTTTTATTCGTATAAGAATTAATACTGATTCATGCACAAACTGATTTTAATCTTAACTGTAAATACGACAAGTCATTGGCCTCCGTTTGTATATAAACGGGACTGATATTTTTATTGAGGCAGTTTTTCATCTTCGTCGATTTTCTTTCAAACAAATAACGAATTCATATTCAATCTATCCAGAATATTCAATATTAGTGGTGGTTCCTTCAGTATTATATAAGTTTCAATAAGTATTGCGCTTTAATTAATCTGAAAAGGAGATAGAGAAAATCTTTGATGGAACCAGTTTACTTAAACTTTGCTCCCTAGATACTTCAAATTCTGTTCTAGTTGAATATTAAATAAGGAATTTACGGAGACGTATATGTTTAGACGAAACACTCTGTATGAGGGACAATACTCTGCTTCTGAGTTTGATGTTGTCAAAAGGTTGACAAATAAAGGTGAGGAGGGCTAACTGGAGAGATACAGATAAAAAGCTTGTCCAGAATCTCCTTGTTGTCTGCTTTGTCGCTTATCACTTAATAGCCTCGCTAATATTCATATAACGCATTCTTTTATCTGATAAAACACTAAAATCTTTCATCTAAATCGTAAAAAGCAATCACTACAGAATACACGAACCGTGTTGGAAACAATTTTAAATAAATCCTCCTAGTAATGTATAACGTTGAAGTATAAGAAGGATTTTGCAGGGATATATTCATAAATCAACTACCATAAATTAAAGGATATTTCACTAGGAAAAAAAACGCAAAGCATCATCTCTTTTCCCTTTATGTTATTCCAATGTAAAGCCACTCTCTCACACTAAGACTACTTACCGGAAAATTATTAACAGATTATTATGATTCTGATTTATGTTTTTAAAAGAAACGACCTGAAAATATAATAACAAACCAGTTTGTTTAGGTTAGTTTTAATATGATAACGAATTTATTATTAAATTTAGAACAGAATATACCATTAACGTATAAGTTTATAACTCACATAATAGATACGTAAAATTCTTGAGCATGAAATTTTAATGGTCTGCCTCTCAACCATATTTTATATGTTTGTAAGACGCTCCCCCACTGTATGTCTGAAATTTATCATCAGATAATTTTCAGGTTGATGAGGTTTTTTGCTGAAAAAACGACATTTTTTCAATTTCAGTTTCAATCATATTGTTAGTTAAACAACGATAATAAATAAACAAAAACTAATGTTATAAATAGGCTTTGAATTTGATGGATAAACAGGGTATAACATTATGGTAAATTAACAAATGTTAACTAAATAACTGGCATTCAACTATATAAATTGTCCATATAATGAACTGAATTGATTTAATTGTTGAATAAAATAGCTGTATAATCATTCAAATATTTGCATTTTTCCCCGTTAAAACATCCACACAAAGACTGACATACATCTATTAAAATTACATTTTCATTCAATAAACAAATAAATATCTATAAAATACAATTTATTCCTATTCATTGATTTGTAGTAATTGTTCGTAAAATCCAATTACGCTGTCTACATGCAGATAAAATTTTTCAACATCATCTCCCAACATCCTATTCCGCTTTATTCTCTCTCTGAATTCCATCAAAACTGATTCCTTTTCTTCAACAACCCTTCGTTTCACTATATTAAGACTTGGCTCTTTTGATTTCAGCTACTTGTGACTAGAACAGTGTATACGCGTATATCCTGCGTCTACAACTCTACCAACCAAATATCATCTCACTTGGGACGAAGATAGAGAGTATTTTATGTATATATGTTTGAGTGTTTATATGTGCATATGTACAAGATTCAACAACAATGTCTCATATCGTCATTATACAGCCAAGTTGTTTTGTAAAGTCTAAACTTTCATAATGGAAGGGAGATTTATACTGCTACATACAAATACAGGTATGTTGGAAATGAGCAAATTTTATTACACAACTAGATTCGAGACTTTTCTCTTCATATTATCATTGCACAATATAACATTCTAGTCTTTATTATACAGACAAGTCAGTATAATACGTTTGATAATAAAATTTTTGTTTCATTTTTTGAGAAAATTCAACATAAACTAGCCTTTATTGAGTTCTAATTGGTGATTACTATGTTAATCCTATTGAGAAGATGTTGACAAGTGGAAGATTGAGAGATTTAAGCTTTTCAAACTTTCAAAAAAAAAAAACTCGATAATATTGATGGGAAGCCAAATGATCCAAAGACGGACAAACTAAATACACGCAAAATATGTAACAAATTACATTTAATAAAGTAATTGTTGTATTTCCAATAATAGAGATAATCGAATGACACGATAAAGTAGTCTACTTAGCTTCTTAATGTAGAACTATTAGACATGAAATTTGTGGGAACAATTCCACTAAGGCGTTCCGGATTTAATATCAAGTCGAACTTTTTCAGACTATCATGTGAAATAAAACCTTATTTGTATTTGCTACTCCGAATTTCAGATCTAATACGAATACATACAGCCTGAAGATAAGTAGACCTCTGTGTGGTGTAATTGGAGATACGTCTACCCGGAAAGAAGCAGCTGTGCGTTCGCATCTCAGCGATTGTGTTAAACTTTTTCAGACTGTTATTGAGGATGAAGCCTTCTTATCTTATCTCTAATATAAATGACTTGTTTTGAGGCGATAATCATGATTGTACACATTTAGGCTTCCAGAAGACCAGAGATCTTCTTACAATCACTACAATAACGAATTGAAATCATTGTGGATGCAGTTAAACTTATTGTAGAGGTGAAATGTTGGAGTTAAGATTCGAAAATTCAACTATATCTGTAAATTAGGGGCATTATAGTTCATTTAACATAAGCTAGTCAATCAGACCTTAAAAGAGTATGATAGATTCGGGTGTTATAACTCTAAAATTGGCGTCTTTCTTACATTAAAGTCAAGTCACTCAAGTCAAAATAAACCAAGTATAAACAGAAAACAGATTCGGACATAAAGAACTGTTCCGGAGGCAACTGTCCTTATGGCCTCTTCCTCAGCCTGTAACTGTGTATAACGACTAAATTTTCGACAACGCGGAATTTGAGTTTAGAGCTCTTATCGAACTTGTTTAAGCTGACTCAACAATGTACATTTATCGATTAAGTAACATTCTTTAATACATAATGTTTGTGTTTATCTTTTTATGGACTTTGGAGTAAATGTAAACAACTTTCGGGAAATTAAAGGTAATTACTGTAACAGAAAGCTTTAAGACTTATTTGTTTTTAAGAGCATAGTCCGAAAAGTTGCCAGAAAGGGAAATCATCATCATACGGTATATTTAAGAGAATAATAACTGGAGGTTATAAATTATGAGATGTATTCAAAGTGTCATTCGTAGAAAAAGACGCAATTAAGTTTTTCCCAATTACGCGTATAGCTTTTTTGGAAACAATATTGACGAAAAATGTAAAGTGAATTTATGTTAAATTCTAATATTTCGATAAAACAAGACGAAATCGAAATAAGAAAATAACGTAGTTTTTCAGTAAGCATACTACACGATTAATTTCTCTTGTTAACATTACATGCTACGGTTATCACCGTTAGAAGCTTTGATTTACTGAAAAAATTTTCGCTTCAGTAAAAATTACATTATAATGAATTTCATCATAATTTATATTCTAGAAAATTACAAGATGAAAGTTTTATTAGTGTTTTTTTTAATAAAAATAGAATAATTATCAATTTGTTTGAAATAAAATTACATTTATGAATGGTACACCCATTAAACATTTGGTAATGAAAAGTTAATTAGCCACATTTCAACGTTATCTATTATGAAAATATTTGTTTGTCATGAATTAAAGTGTGACATTATGTGACTTGTTACAAATACACATATAAATGATGAATTTCGTGGAAATTGCACGTTAAAATTTGATAATTTTCGTTTAATTATGGGTGGACTATATGTTCCTTGAAAATTTTATGAATACGTCAACAAAATTGCTTATCTACAAGATTATTTGCTCGTAGAATTATTAGACTGGAATCTGTAATGCTTCCTTGATTTAGTGATTAATAATTTTCGAACATCAGATAGAGTAGTACCCAACCATGTGGTCCTGATACAACAGTCGACAGATGTGGCTGGCAAAACGTCCGACGTTCCACATGATTTATGTGTTCGTTAGACGAAAAACTCCAATTAAATCAATTTAATTACTAGTGCATCGATTTAATAGCGAACAAATTAATTACAAGCCGCTTTTCGATCGCTCTTTTTGATACGGTTTCATATTCGTAGCCGATATAGATTAAACTGTTTATTATAAAATTTCAGTAGATAGAAAGAATTTCAACGTTTTTTTTCAAATAGTTAATTGATTTTCCTGTATAGCTTCCAGTTGAATTAAACTTCAACGTGATCGTGCTCTGGAATTGTTCAGGTGTTTTGGACTTTGACAAGTAATTATTGTTGGAACTTTGACGATATTCTATACCTTTTGGGTATTGACAACTCAATAGTATCCAACTTCTGTATGTATTAGAGATTCAAATGATTTTGAATTTTTGATTTCTGATGGTCAACTAGATTACTACTGGTCCAGACAGATTCTCATTATAAGTTACTCTTTGTTATATAGGTCGAGTATATCCTCAATTATGAGCGAGAACAAAGTGGACTTTTAGATGGTGTCGCACTTATTACCATAAATTAAATACAGTTTGACAAATTGTTATTTATGGATAGACGACATCATTAGCTCTAAACGTTTTTTTTTTTTAATTAATGGTTGAGTGAATTTGAAACTGTAATTACTTAAACTGGATTGTATCGTTAGAAGAATACATTTCATTCTTTCATCATATGGAAAATTTCACCGACAACAAACAAAGTTTTTCTTGACAATACAAACCGATACGAAAGTTGTACAATTCTCGGTGAACTTTTTAAATTAAATAGTCATCCAGTCAATATTGTTTTCCTCAAACTTTTCGACTCCAGCTTTTTTCATAACACACACAAACAGAAAAGTATTAAAATTATCAAAAAACATTGTATTATTAAACAATAAAATAACTCAATTACCAGAAAAAGTGGTAGTCGTTTAATTTTCAGGATCCTAAGCGGAGAACTACTCGCATATTTTCAAGTATGTTCAGATGCTCTTGTTAGTCGGCCAAGAAATCCAATTGACACGACTTCAAAGACGTCGACGCATATTTTCCATTTACAGTCCATTTATCCATCTTCTGCAATTATATGCGTGATTATTTTTTTCTATTAATGTGGATTTCCTAATTTTGAAAAGGGTAAAACTTTCGGTATGTTTGCTAGCGATATTTGCAATCAATTGAAACAAACTTCCAAGCCGCTTGCATCGTTTCTATAGGCCGATGCTTCAGTGTTTCAGTGATGAATGGCGCTATGATACCTAGTCATTTGTCTGGATTGCCGGTATCTACTGCTGTGATTGTGCACTTACCGTAGATATGCCCTACAACATGTACTTTTTGGATTTATAGCCTATTCGTGAAATTTTCAAGCACTTCCTGGCTATAATTCAACAAACACTATAACAAATATCGTTATATCTCTCAAATATCATTAGAACGCATTCACCTCACATTAATATCACTACCTTTACTGTCTTGACCATTGAAAGATAATGAGTTTCAATTATTTTGCTCGCGAGTTTCATAGAATTTAAAATATTAAAAATTACGAACATTGTATACGTGCTATTAAAGTCTTTAAGATATGAGTGGAGATGGTAGACGGAAAGCTTTTTCTTAATTTGGTTAAAAGTTGTTAAGTAAAAGTTTCATCCCAAAGGAGACATATGAGTCGAGGCGAATTTTATAGGGGGAAAAAGTGAAAGCGGCATAAATTTGCTTAGCTTTCTACTCGTAAATTATCAGTCCTTCCGACAATCTCATATTTTTGTCCACCAGTTTCTTTATCGCTTAATTATACTGTAGTAACATTTGTTGATGTCTTGTCTATGATAACACTCATAAATATTTCAAGATTTGTGTTTTTTTTTTGTATTTTGTATGAAACGAAAAGAAAGAAAATGATTAAGAAACGGAAATTACAATTTTCACACTGTAATTTAATCACCACAATATTGCGGAATTTCTGCAATTTTCCATTATTATTAATAACACGAAACTTCTATCATTCATCCTGTCTAGTTTAACGGCCTAAAGTAAACGTGCTAATAGTCATATTATGATAGTATGGATTGTGTTTATCTGAACGGACATTGCAGACTATTATTTCTTGTTTTAAATCTTAAGCTTTAGGCGATTTGCCAGAGTGAAGTAGATGAGAAATTATGATTTAACTTGGAATATTATCCCAATCATGAGTTAAACTGACAATCTTTGAAACATTTATTCATGTACGAATTACTTATAGAACATTTACAAATACCGCTTGCAATTTAGTAAAGGAAAACATTTATAATTATTGTGTAAACAGATGTAAACAGTATAAATGCAAATTCAACAAGAATATCGATAAGCAGGTTCTATGGTGTTGTGTGTTGTTCTTCTTCAATGTGATAATAGTTTTGGTTGGATTTTCTTTTGTTTGATTTAGGAAAATCCGATAATTTCAATTTGAATCGTAATATTCATAATTCAGACTGCCATTCAAAAACTAACAAGGTTTTGACAGTTTTGATATTCAGAAAGGAAGTCAATCAATGTAGTAGCAGCAGCGTCTAATTTTATATCGTGTCAGAAATACAGAAGTGAATTTTCAGTTGGTAAATGGACAGTTCAAGGGCTTACTGAAACTTTTATTTGACAGGTTTAGAACAAAAATTGTACAAATTCTCCTAATCGCAATTAGTTTAAACAAATACGAAAATAATTGTAACGAAAATTGGCTTTTTGTACCATCGTCTGGGCATTACTAGTTTTCTACACTTCTTCTACATCATCTAGAAACAAATTGTTTTCGGTCTAGACCGGAAATAAGACTTTTTTTTGTTGGTTGAAGTTGGTGTCATCCTTTGGTAGTTTGTACAAAATAATTACACTCACATTTCATGCTAAAATCGGGATGGTTGTATCGCATTTATGTTCAAATTAACGTTTTAAATCGAAAATTTCTAAGATTTTGCTGAATATTTGTGGGACATTCGTCCCTGCTTGTTTCAGGACGATATATCAATATAGCTAGGATAGAAATGTAGGTTCGTCAGAACAATATGAAGACGTTAATGCCGGCGTGTACCACCGGTGGTTTACAGGTAGATTTTCGATTGCGAGGCGTGTACCACCGATCGGTCGCGTAAATCAATTCAGATAGAAAAAATGAGAGATTGTTATGTGAAGCCCGAAATGTTTCTAAACAAATTCCTATGAATTTTGAAATTTCCTATTACATGCAATTCGTAGCCGTCTGGTGCCGCCCGATAGAGCAAACACAAATTACAGCGCTAGCGTCAACGAGTTGAAGCGGTGTTAAATCTTGACATTTACACTAATGAATGAGTGTGGCTGGATTTTCATTAAAACAGTTTAGTAACGTCGTCTGATGGCGTCCATTGTGTTTCCACCTTCATTCAGTGAAATGCGGTACGATTTTGTTGTGCATAGGCTATGTACATGTCGCATGGAGCGCTGAATTAAATTTTTCCCCAGTTGGTGAAGCTACCTACATATTCATCTACACTATTTGTCGACATTACATTTTGTTTTAGCTGGTATAACATTTATTGAGAGTACATTTTTCAAACGTTTCAAGTGACTGAAAACTGAACAGCTCCATTTAACGGAGATCTGATGCTCTTGAATTTTTGATGATGGAAAAAGGATGCTTGTAAATAAGAAACTAGCAGATCATTTGTGACTATCTAAACTTCCTGTCAGATACTGAGCCATGCACCAGTGGATTATTTCCTTCAATAGACACATTGTTACGTTCATCAATAGAGTTCAGTTAGACTAGTCTAGTTTGTCCTTTCATTACTACAGAAACTTTCTAGAAACTTCAGTGTTAGAAGAACGTCTTTTATCAAGCAGATAGTAGAATTGACAAAAATAACGACAACAACCAAACAAACAAGTCCTTATTCTGTACTCAAAAACGTTGCAGTCTTCGGTATGGAGGATGATGTAACCTGTTTCTATATAATCCCAAAATTTATTGTTTGGTTTTCGATTGAATGAAATTCCAAATTTAAATTTGTTTAACCGAAATTTCAATATAGAAAAATTTAAAATATGAATTTGACGAATGCGTTATCACTCTCAGTTCAACGTTATAATATTTTTTATAATCTCATTGTATAGAAGTGAATTATAGCGATTTATACAGATTTATATGAAACTATATGTATAAAATGAAATAAATATTGAACCAGCCGGTAATGTTTTGTAAATGTTTGGATATAATTCATGGATTTCAAATACGGGACAGTAGAAATAATTTCCCTAGCTTTAATATATCAAACAAAAAATAAATCAAAATATTTCGGCACTTTTTACAATTCCATATACTAAAAATCATAAATTTTAAAAACAAGTAGAAAAACTTTCTGAATAGTGTTGAAGTGAAACTCTCTCTATAGTTGCCTGTGAAGTATTTCACGCAGCTAGAGACAAGATTCTTTCACACTTACCGTTCCAAGTTTGGTATATGAAATTCTGAACTAGGTCCATTCAAATTCTGGTATTGAAATATTTAGGAGATTGTAACAAACTCCATGAACTGTCGGTTTGTATTGTTTGATGAATTTGGTTATGTCCAACCGGACTGTATCTTAGCTTAGTATTACATCGACGTGACAGAGCATAAACTGGGCCTTGTCCAAGAGACGAGACATGAAATATGTCGGCTCCCGGAAGGGTTTCGCTGTATATATGTATAATATATATGTATATGCACACTAGAACGGACACGTAATCCTAGCGTTAGCGTGATTGGATACGTTGTGGATAGTTGCTGATCTATCAGACCTCCAAATAGATCTACAGGACTTTACTGTTATTTAGTTTGATGTTGGAAGTTGTAATTTGGGCTTTCCAAATGCGATTTAGATTTAAATGCCATATAATACCATTTATCTGTATGTGACATTACTCTAAATCTCTTTGCTAGATCAATTTTCTTGAAATTGGGATATATTTAGGGAATTTTTGTGGTCAAATGATGACTATGTCGATATACTATATATAACCAGTATACGGTTGCTGTAATAGTAGATATTCGTTGATAGCCTTTTAACTTTCGGCTTCTTTTCCTTTATACTTTTAACGGTAAAGAAGCCGGGGTATTTGAACAGTTTAACCATATAATACGATTAATTCTATTGATTCTGTAGGATACGGATATTGAAACAGGAGTCTCAACTCAACGATCACTTAAAAGAAAATTCTCAAAGATCAAAAGCTGTTCGAAGCACAAAAAAACAAGTAAAAAAAATTTATAGAAAATATCTATGAGGACCTCAAATTGATTTTTTTATGATATAATCCGTTCAATCTATTATTGATAAATTTTATCGTTACAATTCAATGTATTTAGTTTTTTACAAATAAAATCAACTAGTCAACAACATTACTATTTTATTCTGATTTGTTTGAATTTGTATCAATCGTATTTAGATATTGGAAATACGATTTCCGCTTGTCACAAAACAACAACAATTTAACGTACAATCTACACAGTAATCTCTATTGAAAAATCAGTGGACATTCTGTTCGATTTCCACCGCCAATCGGCATGTACAAGAATAGAGGAAAAAATACATCAGTTTCGATTCCAATTCACACCCGTATCAATGCTATCAACTATAGGTATATATATATAGAATATAAATCCAATTTTTCGAATTTGATTTACCTAAATTGTAGAGTTCCATTTTAGTGATAAAAATCCGATACGTAACCGACAAAATAGCCACCACGAAATGGAAATCTCATTTCAATTCTATCAATATCGCAAATAACTTTTACAAAATGAGTTAATTTCATAAGAAAAAAAAACAAAATTATATTTAGTTCAAACCATAATTGTGGTAACGTAATTAATTTTGACCGTTTTGAGTTTTTGTCGTGTTAAACTTTCTTTACAAATACTTTTCAGTTAACCGCAAACTTTACTAATTATGACTACAGATTAGGAAAAAAACAACCAACTTTTTCAATAATATAATCGCTTCCCAATTCGAAACAATTACTGTTTAGTTAACTGAAACAATTACATTTCCTCGTGACCGGAACGAATTTCGTATATATACTGCAATTGACAGCTCAAATGTTTTTAATATGTGTATTAATCACTAAATTTTGATTGTTCAATTTAAATGTTTTAAATTAATTTCGACGAACTTTTCGCTGAAAATATATACGAGAGCTTTTAATGAAAATAAATTAATCTTTTAGTGGAATATTTGGTTGAATTCCGACAGTTTTCCGACGTGAAAATTAAAAAATTCTTCCTTTTGATTATTTTACACCGAAAAAATCCTGAAATTTCAGATACTTATCGGTGTGCTAACTATACCAACATTTTTGCTTATTACAGAGTTGCTCCAACTCTGCTATAGGTTTTCTTCTATATCTTTTTGTCTCGATGGCTGTAATCGTTTTGTGGGGTCCGTTTAAGAGAATCCTTTTACGCAACTCGCTTGAGAATTGTAGCCGACAGTTTGAGAAACATTATATTGCGAAACTTGAAACTTTTAATTTAGTTTTTCCCCTTATTCTTTGCAGGCTTGATCGTTCCAAACACGTAAAATTGTAACAATTAGCTAGATTTGAAGGATTTTAAACAACAAAAACATGCAATAAATCAAATCATCGGCATCGAACTATATACGAAGTATAAAATATGCACGAATTTATTAATAATAGATTGATAAATTTTTAATTATTTACTTAATATTGAAATTTCCTCTCGAATTTTAACGATAAATTTTGAACGCGATATTGCAGTTGACGGTAAATGAATATTTTAATACAACCAGATCGATATGAAACTGTCAGAATAGTTTGCCATAATTTCGATCATATACAAAATATAAAGCGTTAGAAAATACATTATCTTCTGCAGTATATTAACAGATAATTGAAGGATATGCTGGTGGTAGTTGTGGTGTAATAAATAAATTTCCACCGTTGCTGATAACTTGATGTAAAATTGCTAGATGATAGAACAGTGTTGCTAACATTAAATTTACCGTCTATAGAATAGCAGTGTACTAGAAAATTTCTTATGAGTAGGTAATGTAGATATAAGGTTATTCGCAAACAAACTGTAAAATAAATATAAGAATATGTAGCAATAATTGTAATTTTTGTTTGAGTTATGTTTGTATTCCCCCACAGCATTATCTATTGATTTATGTAAAAACGGATATGAAATATGCCGATCAGTATCGGAGCATCTGCAAGTTAAGTAAGTCGAAATCGTGACATTCCCTGTCATATAGGTATTACCAACCTATACTATAACGATAGGCAGGCATATATAAAATTTTGATAACGTATACAGTGTCTTTGGTCTGATCCAGGTATCAGGTGTTGAGTTGTCAATATGGAAATTTCAAATGAAGCTCTAATGACATTCTGTTCAACGCATTTCACCTTCGATATTTGTCTATACCCATGTGTGTGTATATTTCCAACGCTTTATTGTAAATTTGAAAAATGATTAGATAATTTGTATATAAAAACCCTTTTCGTAAATAACGCAAAATAAACGTGTCGCCTTAGAACAACCCTTATTCGACCCGTTATAAGAAACAAACACAACGAAAATCAGGTATCTGTTCACACAGTTCATAAAAAATTTACATAACTTTTCCCTCCAGTTTTTCTCTCACACAATCAAAAATCATTGTAGCGAAAGACTGAATTCAACAATTCCTAAACCAAATACAATCACGACAGAAAATTTCCATTTCTATTGGTTTCGGATAGTTATTGAAATTTTCGTTTGTACAAAAAAAAACCTTTAAAATGTGCTAATTTTAATTGCGAATGGTCAATTGAAAGTTGCGATTATTTGAAATTTTAACATATTTATGAATAATTTATGGATCGAATCTAATAGCGCATCCACCATTTTGTGTGTGTGTGTATGACAGATTGTACAATTTCCAAATTGCTCACGACTTGACTAACACTTGAACCAAAAAAATACAATCTTTTGTAAAAGCTGTAGAAAACAACTGTGCTATCAGTATTGATGCTTCCAGACAATAATCATGACTGTCGTCAATTCACGAAATAATCGTAACATTTCGAAATAATATTGAAATGTTTCAATTATCGTTTCGAAAGTCACCTACTTCGTTTCTAAATATTGAGCACCAATTCTTCTTTAGCTGAAAATCCGGGATAGCACTGTTCCGCATTTATAGTCAGATATCATGCAAATAAAGCATAAATAACAACAGATGCTTATCATTACTAGCTCAAAACGAAATAGACATGAGTACAACAAAATGTATACAAGATACGGTGGGGCGGTGAAACAAAAGAAAAGAAACAAACTGATTTTCATAGAGTTGAAAGAATTTTAAACGACAACGAGACCTCCCCACTATAATCATTTCAAATGGAATTGTAAAAATGATGATTCACAATAGGATTTGAATGGGGCTCGATTATAGATTTTAAACAAATTCGTTTTTTAAACTACCTATCACGAATAAGGATAGACTGCTGTTGGAGAACAATAGCGACTCTAATGCGAGCTTTCAGGAATTCCTACCAGCAAAACAACAACAACAACAACAACAAAAGCGAAAAATAAAATTTTGTTGAGATATAATAAAAGACAAGCAATTTTCTTTTCAGTTGAAATGAATGTAAGTTGTTTTTATTTAAAATGGTTGTTTTTTTTTTGTAGTTTTTCTACTTCCTCTTTTTTGTTTTTTATTCGTAAACCATCACTAAGAGTGCTTTCATCCATTAAAAATAAAACATTTGCATTTGAAATAGAATTGTATTAAATTGTTAGTCGTTCTTGTTGTTCTTGTTGTTTTTGTTTTGTTCACATAATTGTATTACAACTGTTTATTTTTAAATTATAGACTTGAGTCCGATAGTTACACTACAGGTTGAATTTAAGGGGGTGTTACTGTTTTAATATTGTATATCGCTTGTTTGGACGAATATGTAATTACGTACGAAATAGTTTTCCATCAAAATGCATTATCATAGAATAAACCAGCTTAATGGATGTATAATCGAAGAAAACGATATTACAGGTTAACTCATTATTATACCACAACGGTCAATTTTCACCATATCTTGAAAGCTATTCGTATCAAACAAGTATTCGACAAGTACAATCACTTTGTTCGACTAGCTATAAAGGGGCGTCTACATTCGGTCAATTTTAGCCGTTCAACCAAGTTAAGCACCTTCAAATTACTTTAAATAACAGTTTACGTTTATATATAAACGAACAGTTGTACAGCTACCAACTGTAAATTATCGATTAATTACCTGAAAACGGCCATCCAACATCGATCTTCAGTGATAAAAGATCAAACAAGTCAGCGATTGGCAACTATTAGTTACTGAAAAACCTTTGCGAGCACAAGGAGTTCATTCGATTCGATTGATCTGAAGCAGGTCTTATTTTCGTTAATGCAAATTGTTTTTTATTAAGTCGGTCGCAACATATTTCAACTGTTGATTGTGTTACTAATTCGGATCTCCCTAATTTCTTTCATTTGTAATCAAACAAACGTGATCTGACTAGCGAAATGTCGTAACGCTTATTTTTCATATAGTAAAGACGTACTAGAAGAAAAATAAAGACTCCCTTTTTAAATCGACTTTTAAATGAGAAATACATCTGGTATCTTTGTCGTACTGATTGTAATTCTTTGACAAGTTGTTGTGTTCAAGGAGGTGAGAGACAAAGATGAAAGTTTTGCAACTCTCACATGACTCACAGTTATCTTCACAACTTTGTGTAGTGTATATAGTGAAGTTGTGTCGCTTTTGTTCATTTGCGCCCCACTTTCGTGTATATCAATTTGGCACCTTAGAATTTCAATGTCTACAGGTGAAAGCCAATTTTGATTGTAACAGCAAAATGTAAATTGTTTGATGTAACCAACTGTGAGTCGATCGACTAGTACAAATATCAATGAAGGTGTTGTCCAACATTTCAGATAGATCCTGTATTGAATAGGCGGAAATTACTCGATCTAATTGAATAATTGAAAATTAGTTCTGTAACAACTGTGTATTCATGTTGTAAATACAGGAATTGACAAGTTATTATAAACTTTACAACTTCTTGTTGTAAAATATTGTTCGTTCATGTTTAATTTTAACAGTTTTCCATCGTATTAACATCAGGATGCCCTTCGAAGTCGATTGTTTTATTAATAAACCGCAATAAAAGTGGTTGGTATATGTGTGGTATGTAATGTTGACGATACAACGTGACTAAAATTTTTCATTATGCTTGTTTCTACTAAGAATGCACTAAATGTGCACATTAGAAAGCAAAACTTTTCCAACTTTTCGCAGTAGTATATACTCCTATATAGAATAAACGATGGCTTAGATATATATATATTATCTCGTAATATTTTTGAAGTTGTATGTGAAAATATATGAGGCAATTTTCCAACATTATTATAATATTTGCTGCCACCGTTCTGCATATTTCAACCTTTTAAAGCGGCACTATCCTATATCTTTTATCTTTCCGGGTTGTTTTCTTTTTTTCTTCAAAAACACTAGAAGGAAAAATGGAAATTTGTGAGTGTTTTTCTTAATTCCATTAAAATGTAAACGAACATATTTAATTTTAACAACACTCATATTTAATGATCTTGTTTTATTGTGTCGGATGGATTTTAGACAGGTGCTTTGGAGAAGTAGTGTAATACTTGCTGTGTGTTGCTCCTCGAGCGTACATGGAAAATCGCTTAAATGTTTTTTCAAAGTTAAACTTACAAATTGAACTACATATAAAACAAATATCTTTAAAAGTTTGATCAGGAATTCGATTTGAACAAGTTACACCACCACCAGTTTGAGTAAATTGAAAACGTTTTGATTTTGTTTTTTTCTATTTGCATACATTAAAAACAACGAATAAGCAATCAAATTTCTGTAGGTATAATAGATATTTGATAGTTTAGTAGGGAATTTAAAGCTATATTTGGTTGCAGTATAGCTAAATTTACAGATCTTAACCAGATTACAGTTTAGTAGTGTTTGTTACAGAATTACATTCTTGAGACATCAAGGTACATGCAAACATAAAATAAAACTAAACAAACTCTTATATCTCGGTTTATTAAACGTATAAAACTCACATTCAACTTCTGAATTCATTATTGGATCTACTTTGTAGTCATTTACCGCTATAGTGGAATAATTAAACGTAGTTAACGTAATGCAAGCTTTTTAGTAAAATCTACCAGCTAATTGAAAAAACTCTCGTTTGATTTATATGGGAAAATCAATAACAATCACAGTAGAAATCGTCGAATATAGTTGTTTGTTCTCGAACACATTTCACTACAGATTTCTTATTCAAAAAAAGAAGTGATAACATTCTCTATATCGACTAATGTTAGTAGCGTGGCCGAATAAACTAAAAAAAAAAAAAAACGAATGAATGAGAAAGGGGAACGGTTGGATAGAACTGCATTAAGAAAACTTTCATCGATGGACATGACTATGAGAATTCACCTTAGAAATCGGAAAGTACAATTTATCTGTTCGTTAATTTCATTATAAAACAGTCACGCAACATATCGGAAGTAACTAATAAATTCACTTCCATATAGCATAATTTTTAAACAACAAATCGATTATTTTGTCTATCCATAAATATACAGCACTTCATATTCGAAATTATATTGACAGCATCTGTCGTTTTATTTCATTACCTTATTTACAAGTGATTGTTGCTTTTTTTTATAATATAGAAACGGATAGTTCGTACGGTAAACTAAAAAGCTGACTTGACCGCCGATTCAGCAACAAAGCAAAAGTGGAATAGTCGGTATAATTGCATCAGTAAGATAAAAATACGTAAATCAATGGAGAATAGCTAATGAAGTGGATAATGCAAATGAACGTTCACTGGAAATTTAATATGGGAATGATAATAACAGAGAGTCACTTACTTATCGGATGCTTTATCATTGATCTGACGTTGGAGAATTTAAAATTTAAAATTGTTGCATAAATTGCCGTACGAACTATACACATATCTCTGAAGAATCCACCACGAATACAATGATTTTTGAACGCAGTTAGTGGAAATGCAGAAAAGCAAGTACATCTTATTCTCAAATCGCTGACTATGTTCTATAATGTCATCATTAAATTTTATCTTAAAACAAACCGCTTTACTGGGCCTCATTGATCTTGGTTTTGAACGTAATAGAAAGTATAACTTCACACTATTCTTTTCTATTTTATTTTGTATCGTTTACGGTTTCATTGTTAACAAAATTAGTCAAAGATCGTTTACTCTAAACTAGAAAGCCAGATGCGTCTTTATGCTTTTAACGTAAACAAACTGAAATACGTTCTCATTAGAAGCCTCGTTTATATGGTTGAATTTCGGTGGCAAATTTTACGAAACAAATCAAACGATGAAAAATTCAATATGATCACGTTTTCGATAAAACCCCAAGTGACAGTCCTTCAAAATTATAAATACATATAGACTGGAAGTGTAGAGTTTTAAATTTTTGAACTGTAATTCACGTACAATAATTCCAACGACAAACATAGACATAAAGAATGAATTAAGTAGATTCAGTTCATTTTTTTGATACTAAAGCAAGATAGGGTGGGAATATCGGTTACAATAGGGTATAACATGTGATCAGAATGGATGACAACCGATTACCGGATCGTATATAACAAAATCACATTAGAAACTGAAAATTCCAACTATAAAGGTATAGAACAAGATTTAATATTTTAAATACAAAGAAGAATTACGTTCTTACAGTTAAAAGAGCCAATTACAAATAGCCAATTTAATGTTGAAGCTAGTCGTAGGAAAAGAGTCGGAATAATTTAAAAAGGGATTATATTTGAACTTTAACCTGTTGTATTTTAACATGACTTGAAAAGTGTACTTCCTTATACTTTACCGTTCTACATAATTCACGTTAGATTATATTATGGCAAAGTTCTACTAAAGACGGAAACGAATAGTTCAAGTGTCCTCTTTATAAGATCATTGATATAAAATTCAGACTTTGTCATGAATTTTTAAAAATTTTCAGAAAATTATTAAAGAAGAAAAACATCTTCTAGTATAACACGCCAATGAAATAAATAAATAAATAATTTCTTGACAAAAACGTCAGTATCTAATATTTGGTGAGTGGAGAATCCGGCTTTAATTTCAAACTGTTACGGAAAGACTGAAATAAAAAATTGAAAAAGTTATATTTCAAACTTATGTTGGATTGTAACGCAACGTTCACCTATATAAGGATGATACGCGATACAATTTGGTCGTTATTCTTACAAAAAATCAGTCGATTTCTCAACAACAATTTGATTAAAAATTCATATTGATTTTCGTCTTTTTTCTGCTGGTACGGATAATCAAGACTGGAAAGAGATACTTTAAAAAACGAAAAGTTATGAGACGAAACTGTGTAAACGCACATTTAGTTTTTTTTCAGCAATAAACGATTTCATAGCTGTAGACTCCTGAAAGCTTAAACATTAAATTTTCTGATTATGGTGTTTTGTTAGCTAACATCTATCTTACATTGTCTGGAATATAAATTTCATCAATACCTTCATTAATATTTTTCGTCTCCTTATGAAATTCAGTGCTATTCTGAACAGAGAAACCGCTGAATTTGACCCACCACTTAATGCAGCATATAATGAAATGTTCTGTAAATTATTTACAAATCCTGAAAACTCATCAATAAAGAAGATGCTGTCATTAGATACGATAGATAGTATTGTTGTCTGTATTATTCAAAAAGGATGACATCTCAAACTTACTTAAGCACAACAGCCTTATCGGAAATTTTATATTATTCACCGAATAATTTAGCGAATGTGGGTTCCATCTCAACTCCACGTTTAAAGCCATGGATTATCTAATACTTTAACACAAGAACAGTGTTAATATGAGGTTAGCGATCGTGGTAAAAACGAACCGCATGTTACAGTTACAAAACTGACACATGACTGACTGTTGTGGATAGACATTAATAGTTGATTAATGAGGTGCCATTTATACAGGATCGGTAAAGTTTTCCAATTTTCTAACAATTTTTCGTTATTTCGTAAAATTATGCTATCCTAGAAAGAAGCAGAGTGCACCTCCACAACCCGTCAAATTCCCTTGACCATCAAGTTTGACCAATACCATCAAACAATATTGTTAAAGGGAATTTGACGGCAATTTCGCTTAACAAACTATCAAAATGTTTGACTATTTGCTAGTGCATCCAGAAAGATCTGCATGTATGCAGAAAGCCAGTCTTGCTTAGGGGCCTCAATCACAATGAATTGTTCCTCTTAATAAAGGATAATTTGGTTTATTCCCGTTTTTTGAGTTTTGTAGAGAAAAACAGTGGAGTGATCTATAAAAATATTAACAATTAGCGTCGTATTGATGTTTTATAAAACCCAAACTTCCAAGTTTGAATTGTTGAATATTCCACAACCGCAAGTATTTCACTTGACTGGTTAACAATAGTTATGTATTTTGGAATATGTAACACATCCTCCAAGTGCTTAAATTTATTGTGAACAGGTACCTTGGTAGTTTGATGATTATTCAACAGGAATTTACTATTTACATAGGTAGAGAGTATTCGATAGAGACGGGTCAATTCAATTTCCCGATAATTTCATTAAACTATGTAGAAATTACATTTGCACTATTCAAATAGACAAGATAAGAGATTAAAAAAAAAAAGAATCCAGTTAATCTCACCCAATGTTGGAGGAGAAATTTAACGCTTTTGTGAGAATCGATCCAATGAAAATTTTATAACTATGAGCAAATAGAAATTTGAACAAATGTTAGTCAACAAATATGGACATCTGATGCACTCTAATTACCTTTAATATGTTGTTACGATCAACTCCATTAACTCACAATTCTATTGTTCAACATATAGTCGCTCAATACTAGACTAGCGGCGAAGGATAAATATTTACCAACTTGATTACACACTGGTAACAAGCGTATGAAACAATTCTAGAGGTGTATATTTGTGTATATAATGATTCTATTCGTATTTTATCATTCAAACACGCCATTCACTCGATCATTTTAATTATTAACACACCTACAACATATATACAGTGTGCGGCCGCAAAATGGGTACATAGGACGGAGCATCGACATTACCCACTCTCATGTGTTCCATATGAGTTAGAAACTGGTCAGGCGCAGGTTGTTGACGCCGCCCATCCCTGGTTGGATTTTACCACATCATTTCTCTTTGTCAGGAGAATTTTTACTGAAGTTTGATACTAGGGTTGAGTGGTGAGTGGCGTCAACAACACTTCTGGCTGATCATTGTTTGTTTATAAGAGTGGGTGATGCTGGTGCTTTTCCCCATGTACCTATTTTGCTGGCGCTTGCTGTATGTGTACTAGAGTATAGCTACACAAATAAATCACTTGACACGTTGGAATTTCAACTAGAAACAAGTACCATCATCTAAACTATCTGATAGTGTTACAATATTAACAATATTGCGCTTTTGGAAAATCTGTGAAATGACTAGTTTTATTTGTGTCGAATTTTACAAAAGTTTTTAAAACAATATTCATGTCTCTATATGGTCATATCTGGATTGCAATTTGCATTCATTTGGAATAGATTTGTGACCGAAATGCATCGTTCTACACCGATGATCATTACAATTGCAAATTTTCAGAAAATACAACAAAATCAAAATTTTCTAGACACCGAAGGTATATTATTTATTTTGAATTAAAATTTCGATAATTATCGCGTTCGTATTGTTATTCAGAGATAACGAAATTCGTTGATTATTAAGGAATCAGTAATCAAACAGACAATTATACTTGTACCTTGATCTATTTATAAAATTTAATGAACATTCGCTGGAGGCAAACTAAAATGAACAAAATTCTCTATTTGATAATAAAAAAATTTTATTTTTCTTTGTAATAAACCCATATGGTATAACAATACAAACAACCCCTTAAAAATATGCTCCAAAGTTGTTTTTTGCTCCAACAATATCGCACAGCATTGTTCAACAAAAAAAAAACCGGGGAAATAAATTTAAAATTCTCTCAATAAACAAGAATTTTTCAATTCAACGCCTATTGTTTTCACGTTCATTTATTACAAAAAAAAAAAATCCACCTCAAGACAATCGAAATTAAAGAAAATGTTTTAAATTTGTATCTGTCGAGAGTTGTATGAAATAAGTTTTAAGAGTTTAATTTATACACAGTGAAGTTTTTAATAAAGTTGAAAAATTCCCTTGAAGTAAACCTACAGTTTTCCGTGTTGTTTTTCTTTTTCTTTTATAGAAATCCAGCGAAATTCGTTTGTAAATGTTTCAGTTGGAGTCATTTTTCTTTTTATACAGAAACGGCACTTAGGGGGCCTAACGTTCTTATCCGCCGATATGGCGTAATTTAAAAATTGAACACAATACTGCTTTTATATCGGTCTCATACGGGCGATTGTGTCAAATAATTGTCGTCATCAAGAAAATGATTGAATATTAATTAGATAATGATGGAAATATTCGATAATTTCGGTTTTGTCGGATGTTTATCTATTATCATCATTTTTATGTGGAGAACATTCTAATTTCCTTCTTTTGTTATCCCGTTGCGTTTACAATACCGTTGAAATATATAGATTAATATCAAGACGGTAATATCCAAAAAGCATATTACAGTTTTGGTGGGTGTTAAATAAATCATTTGTAACCATATGTTGCCCGACTGACTACACAAAAAAAAAATCCCCCTCAATGATATCACGCACATTTCTATTAAATGACCCCTTTTACCGTAATAATTCCGTTTTATTCTCTATTTGTATGGATAGATAATCACAATTCCCCTTTGGTAGTAGTGGTAACATAATGATAATAACGAAAATTCTAACTGTGATCGTCTAAGCTAAGTGAGCAATTTGAATCATACCATCATCTTTAACCAACCAACAGACGGTTGATGTGTTATTGTTTAGGAAAAAATCAATCATTGGTTTTGTTTTATCACAGTGATGTTGTCATTCCATCGGCTATTAATCAACGTTTTTCCCATCGCTTCAACACAATTATTAAAAAAATAGAGGATAGTTTTGAACGTAAAACAAAAACCGAATATTTTCAACAAAATGTAATTAATCAAAAATAATTGAAGAAACCGGGCTCACTTATTTTTAATTAAATTCAACTGGAAATGTCATCACAAAACTACACCAGATGAAGCTAGAGTTGGATCTTTTTGTTGTTTTATAGTTGTGAATCTTTTCATTGAAAACAGGACATGGAAGAAGTCTTGTACAGCATATAGGGACTAAAAGATAAAAGCCTTTGACTGGATAAGTGACTTTATATTCTATTAACAATTAAAAGCCACAAAGCTCCAGTAGTATATAAAGTACAGATCGGCGCTGTGAGATTTTGTCGAGCTTTTGAATACTAAGTGCACAATTATACTGCTGCGGTAGATTAAAACAAACCATCTTACCCTTGTTTATACGGTATTTTTTTATAACACACGACTAGACAATATGTTCCATAAATTTTTATTAAATGTAAAACAACTATCATATGTTGGATACGTGCAAGTGTCGCATTTATTCAAATTTCCTAAATATGTACGTACGTTTTAAATAAAACAACAACATAACATTGTATGATAAGCCAGCCCTATTCGGTGATAGATAATTTATAATTTCTTTTAGTTTCTTTGTTTTCTGTAAATTTAAATACATTTTCATATGACAAACAGAATTGCAAGATAATAATTTATTCCAGCAAAAATAGGTATTTTATATTGTTTACATGTCATGTTCAATGCTATCAATTTAAGGTAAAATAGGGTGACTGTATTGCAATTAATTTTATATGCAATTTCCGATACACTCTTGTATGAAGCACATTAAAACGAACTTATCTCACACCCAGCTCAGACTTATGAATCTACAGACAACGATATTGAAGTTATTGATTAACAAAGAAGCTATCGTCTCTGCAGAATTGCCCAAAACTCAGTTTATCGATAGTTTTTTTGATCATGCTCGTACAATTATGAACTACAGAATAGTCCACCGTGTCGCATTACTTGAGATAATTTGGCACTAAGAGAATTCTAGAGGAACTTGGCCACTGAGATCATGCAACTTAATTCTGCAACAATATTTGTTTACCAACAAGCGTCTGTAGTGTTTTCTGCAGCTGAGTTGATAAATATTGATGGTCTTTACGATTTTAAGGTCTCGGCGATCTCATAAAAAACTTTATGAAATTTCAATTTGGCAATTGATACTGCCAGACTGTACTTTACAATATTGCAATCCACTTGTTATGATTACTTTACATAGTTTTGAGTCGTGCCTCAAGTTGTTACATGAAGTTTTCTTTAAAGTTCAGTGCACGTTGCGTTGCTTTCGAGACTAATTCTGTAGCCACTCCTGTTAGTCGTACGTTCTTTAGTTTTTGGTAGTTGTTTAGTACATATTCTTCTCTGTGTACACTAAACTATCTTACAAATCTCAGATCGTCCACTTTTAATTCGTTTTAATTCTTTACTGTTAACTACAAGTTCTAAGAATTACTCAACCATATTGTTCTGTTTGCTTTAAGCGAAATTTAATAGTGGTTATAAGCAAAATATTGATCAAGTTTAGAAATAAGCTCTAGTTCTGTTGTTTGAGTTGTAGTGTAGCCGATTTTCTTAATCAATAATTGTTAAAGAATAGTTTCCATCCTCAGAATCCTCTAGATTATTCAAGATTTCAGGAATATTCCAAGTTTCTATAACTATAGGAGAGTATTTATTATAAATTGATACACAAGTTGTTTCCATTCCAATAAAAAGCAATGTTCAAATGATTTGAAAACCATCGCAACTTCGATCTGTGGGAAGCATAATGCCCTTTTAAATGAGTGGAGCAAAACTCGCAGCATGCAAAACCTTTATTTTCTACAAATTACCATTAAAATTAATACATCTCATCAAAGAATTCTCTTATGATGTTTGATTTCTAAATATAATCTGAGATTAATATTAAGATTGAACCTATTATAGTCGTTGGAATTTAATTAAAACGAATTTTACGAGTTGTTTGCTAGTTAACATTTTGTTATTTGCTTGAATACCTCGTGGATACAATTCTACAACTTCATCAAACGACACTAAAAAGGAAGATATGATAAAATTAATTGTTTTATCGTGCAATTTTTTATATCATGCAACCACACACACATACAACATTTACATTGTAATTAAATTCTGTTTTACAACATTGGAATTGGCAATTTCTAAAAATATTTGTCAGTGTAATATTTACCCGACATAACTTAATTAGTTGAAAAGAAGTATGCGTCCTGTCACGCCCTTGTTTGTATAAGAAGAAATAACAAGTTGGTTTTTAATTAAACCACATAATTGTTTGTCATGAGGGTGGAATAGAGTTGACGAATTGGAAAAAGAAGAAAAGAATTACGCAACATTGAATTATGTGGTGACGCTCTAGAACAATGAATAATAATAATAATAATAATAATAAAAAAACGAAAATTTGTACGTTCCACGATTCCTTTATTTCATTTTGTACTGAATAAAATACTGTAAGAACATTATAGAATACAACAAAGGCGGTAATTGTCACTGGGTCCGTTATAAGGCGTTCGTATAGAGTCCTTAAAAACGAACTGAAGCATTCTTGAAAACACTTTAAACAATCTTCTGTGTTGAAAGATGTATTATTTTCAGATCTGTATTAAACTATTGACCTGGATTACCATGTAAGGTTTCTGTACAATTGTGAATGTTTGATGTAGAATTATAAACCAACTCCAAACAGATACACTTCTTTATGTTGATGAAAACATAGCAGAACTCTTGGAGAAAAGTAACAGTGAGATGTAAATATAGATATGTACGATGAGAACTTCATTTATTCAAAAGAACGTACTTGGCCTTATAGACACTGAATCATAAATAATAACTAAAACATATTCAACTTATTGCAAAAGCTGCACTCTCTGAATTACCATGATCTGTATATGCATACTTTTATATTTTTCATCTTTTGACAAAAGTGCAATCTCATAGAAATAACTACTAATTTAAAAGTCTACATATTAAATTCAAGTTGCCGTTACTTTATTGACACTGATTGCTTTCAATATTACCATATCGTTGCGGTTGTTTTGTTTATAAAATCCCGTTATAGTAGTACGCTTGGTTTGTTTAATCTTTTTATCAGTAGCATAAATTTTGTTCAAACAAAGTATACTGGTGGTTACACAGTCCTGCCAAAGACTTTAACTCTATGTATATACAGACCACAAAAACCGCTTAATGAAATGACTTTATGAAGTTCAAAGTTTTCTGAACACGTTTCTTTAACAACATTTCATCAAAAGAAATTTAATTTCAAACCAGATTATTGCATTAACGTAGATTAAAAAATGTTCACATAGTCCAACACAGATCATCCATCATAAAATAACATCGTAACCAAGCTTAAATTTTCAACAACGATGAAAATCGAAAAAAAAAAATGAAACCTTTGGCTAGGAAATGGAGAACGTGGATGGGATGGGCAGTAATAACAACAACACTTTCAAAATTCATCTAGAATTACATCAATCAAGCGATTGTTTTTTTCAGAATAGACGACCTTAATCGTCTATCAACAACAAATCTTTGAAGATTTGCAGTTTTTTCTGATTCTACTTAATTGACGAAACGAAAATATGTTCGATGATAATAAAGCGTTTCGAATATTTTATGTTGATGGGGTGCATCTTTAACAGCTGTTTAGATGGAATCCCCCGGATATCAAAATAATATTATTTTAGAAGACATCAGAACACCGCGCAGCTGAGCTAGCTCGATTATAAAGAGGCTACTAAAAAGAGTTATGTGCTCAGTTGGCGGTAGGTAAGAAAAACTACAATTGCCCGAAGGAAATTGCCATGAAAAACTAGATAAACCGCTAAAAATGAAAGAACTAAACTCTACTATTCTTTTTGATGAGTAAAAATCATCCTCAATATTTCATCCAACCATTATGGTTAATCAACGAGATACTAACATCAGCATTATTACTATAGTTGTAAAATGTTTGAAGACTTGTAAATTTAATCTGACTATAAAAATTGCAAAAAATAGAGTGGTGTTTATAGTAAAAATATAGCATTATTTGTCTTAATATTCATACCACATTTCATGTGAAACATTCAAATTACTGTTTATTCACAATCATCGTTCGATTGTAATTTAGTGCGCTTATACACAAGTTAAGACGGCCTAGATCTCGCTAGTGGCTACTAATCTATTCAGAAAATCAACTATTTAGTTAACAGTATAGAAAGTGTAACAGTATCAATTAGTTAAAAGATTGCATGCATTAAAAACTGAAGGAAATCTTTCATTTTATAGGTAAACTACTCAATAATGGCACAATACACACTACTATTTTAATGTAAAACATTAGAAGTTTACACACGCAGTTATTTCCAGTCTCAAAAGAACTTCCTTATTCTCTGGAGACTACAGAGTATCCCAGTAGAATATACCCAGATGTATAACAGTAAATTCCTAGTGACACGGCAATGTTCGGATAAGGATCAGATTGAAAGCTGTTTTCGACTTGAATAGTCAAAATATGGAAAAAGTTCCCTTATTAGCGTATCTGAGAAATTCTAATGACACACAGTTCGATTATTCTAATTTGCTGTAAACATAATTACGTAGTGAATCCATCAAATGGTCTAATGTTGACTTTATTCTTGTTGTAAACTTAGTCAGCACCGTCAATTTATACTAATATTGCCATAACCGTGACATGGAATGTTTATACAATTAATTAATCTCTATAAGCTCCAGTGGAATGTTCGTGGTATAGAGTTACCCAATTTTTTCGCCTCATTCATCATTCAATCGTCATTTGCAATAACAAATCTAATATTAATTTAGACGATGATGGTGAGATTAAAAATTTTTGTAAAGCTCCTTTTATTTCTGGTACCAATGTTCGTTTTTAATGGAAAAATCAATAGAGAACAAATTGCTGTATGACATAATTCTGTGTATATTGGTAATGGTGGTGACAGTGGTCTATATTTAAAAAAATTAACATAGTGGAAGGCTCCAATGATATACTGTCAATATTAATAAATTTGTTCGTTATATTGAAATTAAAAGATCAAACAATAATTTCAAGTAAATTTGTGTGATGTTGGATTAAATAGGAAAATTCCTAAAACTAGTTTAGTATTCTAGAAGGGATTGTAACGCATTAACAAAATACACGAATACCTCTACACATTCAACAAAAATCGTTTAGTATACCAAATAACGATTTTTAACATTGTAGATTGCTTTTTAAACTAACACCTAACGAGAACAGATAAACATTTGACAACAACATTTACGTAAATTTCAACTTTGCAATGCCAACATTTGGTTGTGAATTGTTAAAGATAGAAACAAGAACGATTAGAAAAGTTTCCAGACGTAGAATGCACAAGACTGCAGATATTTATTTATTTTTTTTACTCAAACTATCCACTCGAAATAGAACTGAGTTTCTTTATTCGATCTTCGTCAGAATAAACTAGACGCAATAAAGGATGTTTTGTTAAAATGCCCAATATTCTTTGTTTATTTAAAATAAATGTAGGTACTTCACTGTAAATACTCGTTGGTTAATTAATCAAATTCAATAATTTTGTTTTGATAGAGTTGATTATTAAACCGCTTATTGGTAGACAATTTGTGAATAAATCTCCGATAAATTTAATCGAAACTCGTCATAAAGTCCATTATTTATCTTTCATTTATAAACGTTTGTTTGTTTGGCTTTATTAAATTAACAATACCTGATAGAATTGATGTAATTATTTGGTAATTACGAGTTTAACAAATTCTGACATCACCGAAAATTTATTAATTTCGTTTCAAAACACAACTAACAACGAGGATGAGGAACAAAACAAAAAAAACAACATGTTAATTTTGTCAACACTTTGTTATTTGAATTTTTAATTTTAATCAAGAGACTCTCCTGTTTAACAATATGAAATTAGATTTAACTATCCATGAAGCAAGGCTGTTAATATTTCACTGTCTACGTTATTACAATTTGAATCATCCAAGTGAAACAGGCATTGAATTACACATTAATTGCTTGTAGGAGATATTTTTCACTTTTGTGGTATATAGAAACTCGAATCATATTTTATTAAACATCGAGTTAAATAAAAAGTTGTTAATCAGTGGAGATTTCAAGTCTAATAGAATAAAATTTAGATTTCATGAATTCTATATTCAATGCGAACATGAAACCGTAGTAAACGGAAAAAATACGAAACCTTTTAAAATTTATAGATTAATTCTTTCATGGGAACTACGAAATTTGAGTTTAATTTCTTCTTAATTAACTGTACGCTACACGTTACAAAAGTTCAAAGAAATGAAAGAGTCGCTGCAGTTTTGTTATCCTGCTGTTCTGAGTAGAAGATTCAGTAGTTTTTCTAACAAATCTTATAAACTTTAATTACAATTAGTAACCAAATTTGGGTATCTCTGCCTATTTGCTTTATCTAAAGAAAAAGTGCTACGAAAAGCTCAATATAGAACAGCCCTCTGTATCTATGTGTTATAATTTTTTGTTAATTGCAAAATCCTCGGATAGCGCTGGTAGTAAACTGAGGATAATCACGATTGCGGGAAATTTAAAATTAAATGTTTTTATACATTATACCTAGATATAACAATCCTTAAAACACTATTAGCGCCATCTGGTACATGACTTAAGAATGCAAACTATTTTGATTCTTCCACTAATTGACGATATAAGTTGATAAGTGATAAGAATTTTTCTTAATCTTTTGGGATATACTTTTGATTACATCATCTCGATAACCCAGCAGTTCAGCTATCAAAAACCATTCTGTAACAGCTTGAATATGGTCGAACTGTGATGATTATAATCCGCTACCTAAACGGGAATATTAGAGGATTCAGGATCATATGATTCGGGCCACTCTTACCCTACGCGAGTAAAGAGAATTTCGGTGATTAGATTTTAGAAATTGCAAAATTCTGTAATTAAGGACCTCACCAACAGTCGTGACAAAAACTGTTGTAAATAATTGCGATCTACAATCACTGGCGACTTGTAATCGATGAATAGGGTAATTAAACAGGTGCTAACACTGGACATAATCTCTTCATATTCCTAATGAAAGAGATTCACTGTTGTGGAAGTGACCTATGGCCTGGGAATAACTTGATTGTTTCTCTGCACCGGATTAAGTCATGTAAATTGGCACAGTTCTACTTAGTATTCACAGTATTGAGGGTAAGTTAATTAAATCAGATATTTAAAATCTATCATCAAATATAAACAGTCAGTTGATCCTTGAGAATATCCCTTATATTTCATTTTTTTTAGCTTTTATCTATTTCTAAAGTTATATAAAATCAGAGCAAATATTTGATCTTATTACGAACATATGTATAGATGCCAATGGAAGACCTCATTATAAACAAGCAAAGATAGGAAGGGTTCTTTTAACGGAATACGAACAATCACAATACAGTTCTCGGTACAACTAAAAAGTATGAATACATATTTGCATGTACGTATGCAGATGGGATCTTCTACACTAAGCCATTTCAGATTTGTGTTATCTTTCATAAAACTAAAACGTACACATATTTGTGTACAAAGTTGACATCAGAATGACACTAATATATCAAGCTTGCCAGTTGGTTTCAATTAATTATTCGCATTTGTACAACAACTGAAAATATGACTCACCAATCTTTTTGGAAGACAAAATAGGGGAAATTTTCGCCAAAAATTAAATATTGAGAATTATTGGTTGAATTTTTACCCCATATTTCTTGATATTGATGTAAAACAGTAAATTTATTACTAATACCGACATTCCCAATTTTAACATTGCATGACGCCTGAACGAATACACACCTAGTTCACCTTATTTTCGATGAAAAAGTGATCGATAAAAACCAATTTTTATCAAATCATTACAGTCAAAAACAAATCCAAGTTCCGATTCAACTATACAATATTTGAATGAGAAAATTATGTTGAAATAAACTGTTTTGAAAAAGACGGGAAAAAAAACAACCAAACAACTGAGGCACACTCAATTTGTTTTATTTATTGTTTACAATATAGGTAAATGGAATATTGTTAGTAGCAGAAAAACAATGCATATTGGAGAAGTTTATAACAACTTCTATAAATTTGTTATATGTTTGAAGTCTGAACAATGTTTATTTTTTAATTTAAACATTTCCGTTTTTAAAAAAAAAACAAAAAACCTCCAACAAATGCGTCGAAATATTCAACAAACTGTCTATGAAATTTCAAAACTGATCAATTAACCATTTAAACTATTTAATAGAGTAATCTAGATGACTGGCGTAATAGATGGAAACAATAAGGTAAAGCAAAATTGTATAAAAGCCGGGACAATTAACATTAAAGCAAACTTGTTAATGGAGCACGACTAAGATTTACAACAACTATTGGAGATTATCGTGTATATGACATAAACTTGCCAATTTGGATGTTTCCTGTGTTTAAATTTGCAACTGAAAGATATGCTTATAGTTCAAAAATTATGCTAACAAGCGGACATCCCGGCGCATCCACCATTTTGCTCGTTTAATTTACGTTCATTTTATTTAAACCGTATTTTACTTATTTTACTGCAAATAAAATCTTAAATATTGAACACAATAACTGTATTGTTTTATTGAGATCTAGACAATATCCTTCAACTATCTGTTTTATTGTTGTATAATTTCTGCGCTTATAAGATTCGATTCTGTTACACAAAATGGTGAAAATCTCTCGTTCTAGATTTCCTTTTCAATATGAATTATTATATCGAAATATCAATAAAAATATAAGCCAAATTAATTTGTAATGAGATTTCAAAGCTTTTAGACTCACAAACAAAGGAAATTAACCATTATCTCTTTTGTAATGAAGCTATATAACAAAAAAGGGAAAGCGTCTCTGATGTCTCTGAATTTAATTCAAATAAACTTTGTTGTCTGTTTTTTGTTCTTTCCGGACAAAATCCTATAATATAAAATTGTGAATGTGAATTTCAAAGAATTTTTTTCACAACCAACACTTAATAATAATAAAGCTATATTTTAAAATAAATTCTAAAAAAAAATAAGCTAATTATCAATAAAAACAACAAAGTAGTTGTTCGGTTGACAATTTATAACAACAATGCATTAACATGGAAAAAACATCAATAAGTTTGCATTTTTAAAGTTTATAATGACGATCTGATTGATATCTCGTCTATGTAAATAAATTATAATTTGAATATAATGAAATTGTTTCGTGATAAGTTAAAAATCGTACAACTGAATATTAAACTGATAAATTGTATTGTTGGAATTAACGCTGAATAATTTATCGTTTCGTATCTAATGCATTGCAGCATGGAATGCTGTTTTAGATAACAAACTGAAGATTACGGCTCGATTTCAAATGGAAAAAATGGTTGAATTTTCATAAAACAGAGTGGAAAAACGTGAGCAGTCTTCGAATTTAACGTGTGACTGTCAGATGGTATTATATGGGTGTCATCTGCTTCCTAAATATTAGTTGAAATATAAAGAAAGTTACAGCATTATTATGGTTCATGTATTTTAAACTGTTTAACCTATTCTAGACAGAGAGAGAGTGCAGGTATTGTCAAAATTACACATGCTAACAGCACATTATGATCCGTTACTTTCGTTTCAGTATAATTTGAGACCATTTAATAAGTTCTCAAAATCACAAAGATCGCGTCTCAAATAACAGGACAACATTCTTGTATTTATTCGTCATTAAACATTAATTGTTTGTAACAAGGATCCATTACAGGTTTAAAATACGGTGTAGACAAGTTGTTAGTAACTTTGCGACAAAGACTATAAAGATGTTAATGGACTTGCTTCAAAAACGGGTCATTTGTTAATCAAATTGCATATAAATTTACAAAACATTTAAGAGATCAAAAGTCGGAATTGTTTGTTGTTGTTTAACTATGCTGGCACAATCTATGAACCATATCCTATTTATAGTGCCAAGACTTAATTCGTTCTTCACAATCTACACGTAAATCGTGCACACCTATACAACTACCTACTACTGAAACCATTATTACTACAAATAAAGCAACAGCTAGTCTATTGTGTACGATTATAACACAAAAAAATTACTTGGAATTGACACCTTGTTAGTGGAAATTGACACAATAGACAATGTTGGTGGATAACATGAAAAAAATTGTAGATTTAGTACGAATTTTTGTTGACATTATAAATAGAAATAATCGAAAATGTCAAACAAGTTCACTTGAAAACAATTATAAAGCGTCAATGCGCCACCAGGAGGTATAAAAGGATCGATATCGTCTAGCACGCGACAGTTAGCCGTATACCTCGATAACATCCGACAAAGTTTACACCATAAATTAAGGAATTATAATAACGGAGAGTAACACGATTGTTGGACATCTGGTTAAAGCATATATTCATTCATATTATGAATCAAAATCAGAACTTTCTAATGTTTGATGTAAATTTTGTATATGATAAATGGAACTATAACGTTGAAATGGAGTAACTAACCTTTCTACATTCATTTCAAGTAAAAACGGGGGAGTTTTATTGTTTACTCACAGAATAAGGTTAATTTCCTAGAACTATATACATAAATATATAAAAGCAGAGATGGTTTCAGAACTTTTACCATTTCTACTGTACAAATTTTTCTGCAACTTTGTCTAATTATTCTTTTTACCACTTTCATTTGGACTTTGTTTCAATAACTTCACCAGTACTGTATTATATCTTGGCCAATTTCCATTTTGAATTTACATAAAATTCCACAAAGATAAGACGCTTTCTGGTAATCTGTAGTAGAAATATGAATTTTTTATTGAAAGACGGAATAAAGGATTATCTTTTCTTATTTAATTCTTTACAAAGTGCATTCAAATACGTAAGATGTAGATAGTCTTATGAAAAGATCATTAATCTTCTAGTAACATAAATTTATTCATTTCTACGTTTTAGATGTGATTAAAGGGAATATTCATCATTCTGTTCTAGAAACATTAAAATGTTTTAATCAACTGCACTCTACCGAAATATTTTTCTTCAATAGCCATATGAACTGTTATCAGTTTTATAAAACTTCTCTTAATTTACAGAATTACTAAAAGTTTCGTAAATTGCGGAGATGCTTGAACTAAATGAAGATCGTATTCGATGTTGCCCTCAGATACTCATAGAACTGTTTATATAAATGGGAAAGATCTTAATTGTCTGAAGGAGTGGACATCCTAAAACAGCAATTATCCCACCAATTGGGACTGTTGTCCAAAATTTAATAAGGGACAATTATAGCTTTACTATTATCTGTAGTAGAAAACCTTCTAGGCATAGAATTGGCAATAGTGGTGTAGCTATTGTTACGAAAGTAGATTATGTGGGTATCACAACAAATGACTCAAGAGTGCATGAGCTTTCGTATTGATTGCTATACATTCCAACAATTCACGAATAATGTATCTAAGAACGCAACACGACATTGTAACCGAAATCAAATTTTGTAATAATTTGAACAAAAATTTCAATTTTATATTAGAAAAACTAACTGATGGTCAATATATCTTAGTTTGTCTATGTCATGTATTCCATTCTATTGAAAGAAGGCGACAGGACCGTCTGAAATGGTAGTAGAATGGAAAAAAGAATTACTCTGAACGGAACAGCGGAAGATCTATGCTTACTGTTATTCACACATACTGGCAAGTCTTCAACTAGATTAAGCTTAAAGTAAAGGCTGCAATATACGGAAACTACAAATTTTATGGGAGAAAGCGTTTATTTGACTGTAATTGTAGATTTTATTCCATTACTTTCCGTCATACACGTTACTATTATTATTCCTCGAGGAAATACACAAATTTCTATTATTTTGGACTTTGCACGAGGTCCAGCTGGCCCTAAGAAGCCTTTAACGGAAATAACATTCTACAGTGTCATGTTCCATAATGATAAAGTTCATCAGAACCCTTCTAATAGACACAAGAGACATTTTAGTTCGTTACTTTGTCATTAAAGCAATGTTTATCAAATTTTTGTTGATCCCTTTATTGTTGTCTACTGTAGTGTAATACAATGTCAGAGCATTTGTACTTGTTACGCTGAGATTCGTTCGTTAGAATTATACTTTCGTGATCTTCCGCATAGGGTTTTACGGCTTCCTTTCATTTGAAAAAGTAAAAATTGACGAATCATCTGAATGTATTTGAAACTTTCGAAGGGAAAGGTTTCTACAGTAACAACAACAACAACAACAAAAAGCTCGATGAAGCTGAATTAAGTTTCTTTATAATGAAATGTTATTCCAATGTTTCTGATGAAACACTTGAATGTATCGGTTTCCCAATTTAAATTTTCCGTCAAGCAACACTTGACACAGTTTCTTTAATAAAATTTCGTTTGCTTTCAATATAAATTCTAATTTTATTTCAATTTTGGGCCAATATTAAAATGAAATAATGTACGATTGACTTCGTTTAGGAAGATTTAACAAAGGTATGCATGATCGGTCATTTAGAAACATGTCGGTATTCAACTAACAGAGCGTGGACTTTAACTTTATCCCAAAATAAATGTCGCTTACGGATAAGTTTGTATTAAGGGTTGGTTAAATACGGTAAACTTGGAATAGTTGAGATTTACTAACTAGAAGTTTCTCATATGTATGTATGTATAAACATACATGGTTGAGAAGTTTGAAATCTTGCTCTTTTATAATAAGAGACTAGCCTAAATTACAATTTGTTAGTTTTATCAAACATTTAGTTAGTTTGCTGTTGTATTTTCTGGTGATTTTGTTAATAAATAAGCCGTTCAGGTGATTCATTCCATCAACAAATCCAGTAAATGTGAAGCTCTTCAGAAGTACGAGTAACGTATTTTTCTTAAAGATGAAACAAACATTTTTCTCCATTCCCAGTTACAACAACACAAACCTTCATCTTTTATAAAACGTCTTACTTGTCTTTTTACAAATAAAAATTTGTTCAGAAAAGATACATGTTTGTACATCTGTTTTCTGTTTCCTATTGAAAATGTTTTGTATAGAATGTTATAAATGGATCTCTATCTGGATAAATTAACCAAATAAAGTAATAAATACAACCGTTGGATACGGTTCTACTTGATCCATATATGTTGTATTCATCTTGTGTATCGACGTTAAAAGCAACCGTAGATCTTTGGCCAACATCATGACTTGTCAAGACAGAAAGATAAACACAATCACTTTCAACGCTACACGTTTCTCTTTCGTTCGTTCGTTCATTTCCTATTAAGTAGCTTAATGGTTGGGTTTAGTACGTTTCTACTTGGATTATGTTTCAGTGCTAATGTGAACTTGGCTAAGTTGTTATCTAGGGATCAAGAATTCTCTCCGCAACACATCTATGTTTTTTTTTTTAGTAAATGCTAAGAAAAGATGCGACTTTACTACCAGATTTTGTTGCGAGGAGAAAAATTTGTCAAAGAATTACAAGCTTATCCATTATAGATGTGATCGGAAATTATCGAAAGAGGATTAACAATTATTGCACTGACAAATTTTAATTTTAGTTAGGCAACGTCTCATAATCTTCTTTATTTCCTCCATTAATTAGCTGGAGATTAAGAGAAAATTCATTACATATTCAGCTTAATGGAATTCTTTTAATTTCCAGGGCCGATAGCAATTCATCAACTCTGTGTGGCTAACTGTATAGTGGGGAAGAAACTTTGAAGTTTGCAATTTTAAATGAAAAAGTGAACAGCAGAGTCGGGTTTTCTTTCTGTTGAGGTAAGTTTCATTTTCAATTAACCCAAGTTTCCCCAACAACAAAGTAATTATCTCTAACCAAAATACTAAAAAGATGTCAAGAGTGGAAGGTGTATTTACTTGTTTAACACACAAACTTTGTCGTTCTATCTATTTAATCTTTTTTTAGTACGACACTAACAAGTTAAGACTAATAAAAATGCTGTATGCTTGTGTCGAATCAAGATTAGAAACCTGAACAAGTTCCAACGAAATTCATTTATATCAACTTGTACATATGAACTAGTAAAAACTGAAGTCTTTGGTGTTCGTTTGAAGTTGCATTAAAGTTGAACATTTCAAAATCTTCAGTAATCTGTATGTGCCATTTAGTTATACGATGATAGAAATCCAGTATTTCTAGTAACGCTCCTTTAAAATCACCCTACTACATAAAGAGGGCGGAGGCGATATGCTTCATTTAGTCAATGTCTGTCTCCCTTTCTCTCTATGTGACTATGTTTGAAAATAATAAACCGGAGACGTGTTTCGTATATAAAGGGAAATCGTCTATTAATTGAAGACGACATAGCACTAGGGACTGACATTAACAATACAGTCATGGCGACCGTTTATTTTTCGTACCGTTTAATACAACCCTTAACGTGGATTTTAATTCGTGGATTTACGCATAGAAATTGGATAATTTATCTTTTGTGTGTCTGACAAGAGACATTTTAATCAGATTTTCATTTTAGAAATTTACTGAAATGATGCTTTTCATAAATAAATGATAGTGGCATGTGGAAAATTAAAATACAAAACAACTCACCTTTTAATATATATACAAAGTGTAAAACATACAAGATCTATGTGTGTTGTTGTGTTATCCTTCAGTTGAAATTCAGTCGTAAAATACAACCATGTCTTCTCTCTAAATGACTTATTTCGGAGTTATAAACCATTCTCTATGCTCTCATAAACTCGAAAAGCCAATAGGAAGTCTCGAATTGAGCAGCATTACAGAAGGTCTCTTTGAAAACTGAATGTGTTACTCTGCTTTACAAAGTTTTAAGAAGACATATAATACTACGAGTTAGTCTTGTGTTGAGGCAACGGTGTACATACAGAATTAGCGTACTCTCTAGTTGTCATAAAATTTGATGTAAAAGCGGTCGGTCTATTACAATCATCGTCCTACAAAATTCGTTACAATCTTGATAAAAGTTTGTATCAAAAAACCTGATAATTCCCTTTTGTTATCAACATGATTCCGTTAACAATTGTAAATTACAAATTAAAGGCAAACGCGTCACAATAAAGACCTGTCAAACTGTAAAACGAAATGTAAAATTCAGAAAAATTACTGTTGTGTGGCAATTTCCTCTTGATAACAGTGAATATTTTTATTAACTCTGTTTTGATTAAAGACTCAGTTTATATAGTTTGCAAGCCGCAATAAGCGACATCATAAACTTCTCTTTGCAATGAACCTCTGACAAATTTAATGTTGGGGAAACTTCAATAAAGTAAAACATAGAAATTGAGTCTAGGGTTGTTAAATCTATCTGACCAATACAGTATTGTATAGACTGACCACTTATTTACAGTAATATACAATTTCAAAACTTATAATTAAAAAAACAACAACAAAAGTGATTATTCTAATTTAATTTGTAGAATGTTTTGTATAAAAGCTGAATTAATCTTTATTCATGACATGCGGTCATTGTAATTCTTGTTGAAAATTGTTGTAAATTCAATTCATGAAGTCAATTTTTTTTTTAAATTGCCTTTATTTACAAATTTACTAATTTTCAATGATGTTGTTTGTTTTTGTAAGTGAATCCCAGAGAAAGGTCGTTATTACCACTGAACTGATTATCCGTTTCTGCTGTCAAAATACAAAGAAAAATATACGATTCCAAGTTGAAACTCCCATGAGTATTATGGTAGGGTATGGAAAACAAACCGGATGAAATCTCTTGTTATTTCCATATTTGAACAATCACAATTGAATTTTTCCATTTAAATTAACGTATTCAATTAGAATTGTGTTTTAATTTAGTTAAAGAAAGTAGACTACAGTTGAATATGTCTACTTTAAAAAGTAATAAAACAAATCTAACGATAAGCAATTCAAATTTCTTGATGACAGTAAGTAATTACTAACACTTTTATAGTAGACCGTAATTTGCTCATTTTATGTACAAAATGTTTTTATTTAATCAAAGTTAGAAATCATGAAAGACGGCTTTATCGGTCATAACAATTCGAAAAAATTAGAATCGACCGCCGGGACTAGAACTCGAAAATTCAACTTGCCGAACAGACGTGTTACCAGTGGCACCACGAAGGAGTTTACTTACATTCGGACTGTAGAGCTACTAAATTCAAGATTTAAAGGGATAATTCTACTTACAAGTAAATACGAAACCCCGCGTCGTTATTGTTCATCACAATGCGAAAAAATTAGCATCTACCGCCGGGACTAGAACTCGAAAGTTCAACTTGCCGGACAGACGTGTTAGCAATGGCAGCATGAAGGAGTTTACTTACATTCGGACTGTAGAGGTACTAAATTCAAAATGCAGAGACATAATTCCACTTACAAGTAAATACGAGACTGTCCATTGCTATAAAGGATAAAGCCGTATTTCGTTATTTGTGGTATTGACTGGCTAATTCTCTGCATCGAATATCTCATATTATTTTAATAACTTTCATTTACAATAAACAGGTTGTTTGGCCACATAATTAGCCTAATCACAAATGAGCCCTCTCTGTTGAGTCCGTTGATTAAATTCAAATTAACTGGGATCTATATAGGCATTTATTGGCAACAATAACGTATAAAATCTGTATATTTATATGTAAATTCAATTTAATAAACGGCATATTTAAAATTAAAACCTGTAACAAGTTTTTAAACTTTTTAAATTCTGCTACTTTTAATAAATATTGCTAATGAGTGAAGTTTTATCGAGTTTATATCAGTGGAACGCTGTTCAACATTCGATTTTGTTCCTTATTTTTGTTTCTAGTTTAAAGAGTATCATGCTTTCAGATGCTTATAAATTCTCTTTGTCAGCAACTTTACAAAATTGGTTGACAATGTTTTGTTTGCGTACAAACCCTATAAAAAGAGAATTGTAGGAAAACAAATTTGTCAAATGCAATATCTTAAAGAAAACAACTCGCTTGTAAACTTCTTGCTCAATTTTTCAAGTTTTAAACTACTACGAATAGTAGAAGTAATTAAAAACTGATACTTATTCGTTGAAAAATAAAGATTAAAAAGTCAAATTTGGCTCATTCTATTCGTTGAAAATACGAATCGGATTAACTTTTAATGCAAGGTTAGCGTATCTGCAAAAGCTTTGGCTTCACATATCATCCCCAATACTGGGGTTTTTCACTAAATATGGCCAAAGCTTTATATAAACGAGATGAAGGGTTTCTATGATGATACCCAAATATTAATTGACAAAATGAAGTAACATTATGACTAGTACATAAATAACAAAATGTTTGCTGGAATATTCTGAGAATTCCTTTCAGACAATAGTCTAAACACATTTGAAAACGTTTTTCTTATTGTTTATTTACTTTAATTAATAGAAACTCAGAAATTGTTACTGTAAACAGTTATTGTCAAGCAGCTTTGACTAACTTAAATACAAATTTAACAAGCACGTCAATAAACAGTAACGATGATATTATTTCATTAATGTTAACGATAATAGTAGTCTTTAAATGGTATTTTTTTAGTGTACATGAAGCAATTATTTACACCAATTGTAATTGGGTCACCAAATATGGGTTAAACTGAGAAAATTCTCAAATTTGTAGAAATGAAAAAGTCTAGGTGTTTTATTTATGTACGTTGACATTTGTTCGTTATATAGATAAAACCGTTCTACACTAAACTTTCATGTAAATTTGTACGCTTCACCTGTAAATATGATAACGAAATTCCCCTATACAAAAAAGTTTACTGTCTAAAAAACGAACTGTCGCAACTACAGAAAATATTGATTTCATGCCCCGCTAAACAGATATACACTCTATGAAATTTCGGTCATCCTTTCTACACTAAATAAATAAATGCAATACGCCTCGCAAACGGAATAGAGAACGTTCATGTAATATTTAAGACTCCAGGTCATAGTATTCACAACGAAACTGTAGCTACTCAACACAACTCTTTTGGCATAACTGTGAAACGCCACGGACAAATCAATAAATGTAGGCGGAAAATCAGATGCATTTTCTCATCACAGTGAAATTTGACCATAATTGTCAGATTAACCCTAGAGAGATATTTAGAAACGAAACTGTGAAAATTACAAATCGATCATCAATGAGATCAGAACTGTATAAGATAGCAGGATGAGATCCAGCTTTCCGTTTAAAAAATTGGCTCAAATTAATATTGAAACAGTTCAATCTGGATCGCCACATGCGCCGAATTGCTCTAATTAATTTTTCATCTCTCCATCCCAATGATTACGTTGATAATTAAGTTAAAGTCAATATAATTAATAAGTCACAATGGTTAAATTTCAGTGATCAATTCACTATAGGTGTATATGTGACGACTACATCAAATTCGGTATACCCTTTGACATTACGATTAGAGAGACCTTGTGATAAATAACGTACTATCAAATAAAGCTTTTAGTATTCGTCAACACAACGCCATTTATCACTTTGTACTAGTTTAGAACAATGCAATTCAACTAGATCGTGTCATATATTTGTCTTCTTACATACCTGTTCCTGTGTGCATTTAAATAAATATACGATACGAGTTGTGTGTTGTGCTTGAAAATAATAATAAAAGACGAATGAATGATTACTACCGTTACTGTTTTAGTTGGTACTAATTTGAAAACGTTTTCCACTTCGTTTCATTTTGGTGGAAATGTATTTATTTTACAAAATTCATAGTTTACTTGAAAATATTCAACTGATTTACTTACAATAAACAAGAATGCTGATTAATTCTACAAATATGATTCAAAATTAATTATTCATGTATTGATATTACTTCAGCCGTAATATACAATCACAAAACGTACGAGAGAAATTAAAGTGCGGTATTCATTATGGATTCTCAAACAAAACTGGACCACCACCACATTCAGATTAAGTCTGGCATACATAAATTACTAACATAAATAGATATATTTTGTAACAAAATACATTTATTTTTATTTCAACAGAATAAAAAATAATAAACGAGGAAGAACAGTTTTATCAAAGAATTTTTCAGAAAAATAACGCTTTTTTCACCATCCGTTTTGTTATAGTAAGGTGTTTTATATGTCGGTAACATATGGCAGTTTTTCTGCATTATCGTCCTATTATCTCACCAAGCATTAAATATATGTGAAATACTTGCAAAAATTTCAACAAAATAGAAATGATCGTTGAATATTTTAGGATTAAAATATTAAATTCCATGACATTTAAACGATAAATCTATTCAATAAAGTGATAACACGTTTAAAATTTTTGAATAATTCGTATATGGAAATTTTCGAGAGGAAAAAACCAACAATCGTATTCTGTGTGTCAGCTTTGATGTTAGAACTACAGTTAAACGCTAAAGGGGCGAAAGTATAGAGGAAGAAATAATACACTTTATCGTGTTTTTTCTCTCTATCGTCTATACAACAAATTTTACCTTTTACGGTTAACCAAAATGAACCAATATTATAATAATAAACACAGTTGTTATATCAGAGCTTTTTCAAGAGTGAACGTTTCAGCAACAACAACTGCTGAATTATTAACAAAAACAAATATTTACATTACCGTACACTATTATTTAGAATGTACTTTTTCTTCTAAACAAATACTGCCTTGTAAACGGCATATTTGTGCGAAAAGAACTTTCTAAACACACATTTAAATTATGTATGAGACTTCTCTCAAAACATAAAGAATTCTATATACTTTGTGTAAAGTTTATTGGGTTAAACGGTCGAATGATATTGAAGGGTCCATCGTTGGGTGTTTTTTTTTGTCAATTTATTTATATCATCCGGAGATAGGTCAGGAATGACGCAAAAATAGATTAAAGGACAATTGGCCCGGTCACATCTATTTTATATGTGAACACCTTTGTTTAGTCTAAATTGTTTGACATTTAATAACTTTTCATTATGTTTAGGTGTTTAAAATTTTGTATTTATGAAATTTTTTAATAAACAAAATTCTGACTCTTTCATTTATCAAAACGTTTAAATGTGAACCGATTTGTATTTGAAAATCTTTTTTATTTTATGTTGTAAAATGTGAATTGCTGATATTTGTCGGTAAGTTGGAAATTTCAATCAAACTAAAATACTCTCCGTAACTCCTTGAGGAATTTTCATTATAAATGGACATCTTTCTTATATTAAACAAGTTCGCCAATTTAACAAGAACAAAAAAGATTATATATATGAACGAAGTTTTTTTTATGTGCTATATAAGTGTATGGTACGGGTGTATTCTCCAATGATCTTCTCTGAATCTATAATTCTGTTTTTCTTCATCGCCTTTGGGAGCCTATATTAAAGTCAATGTAAAACAACACTGCCAGTTGGAACGTATTTCGATGTAGTTTAAGACGATCTGCTAATAATTCACAGCGTCATTCCCCTAGGACTTGTACGTTTTCAAATAGGCACAGCAGCGACCAACCAAAAACCCAAGCACAGCACTGTGAATTCAAACTGTAGGTAGGTATAGTAATAGCAACAGCAACAGCAGTAGTAGTACAGTTTGTTCTGCTCTACATTAGTTTAGACGATAGAAACACATATATTGAACGCTGCTCCGATTCAGAAACGTGCCGTTTTATTAATACTCCGGGAATTCCAGGACGCTTCTACACGATTCGTGTTTGAAACAGTACAAGAATTGAAAGACACTAGTAATAAATAGCAGTGATAAATTTGCAACAAAATTAATACTTTTCTGGAATAATATTGAAAAAAAAACAACAATATAAATTCCCACAGGAGCTCATCTGTTGTATTATTATACAATGCGTAATCTGCCTGGTTTACTACCTTTTTAAATAGTTAATACACACTGAAGTTGAGTGAATTTCAGCTTAAACGCAAAATCCAGTAGACTATTATGTATTAAAGGATGTTATACAACGTTGATGGTAATATCCATACCCTTTTTCCCTCTTATGAAATGCTAAAAAGAGGATCAACCGGAAACTGGCATCTTAACAATCATCTAGTAAAAAATGTCAAATATGAAGGTTGAAAAATTGAGATTGAAATTGATTTTTTCCGGTTAGAGAAGTTTTTATCTTTCACTGCTTGTTGAATTTAATAAAATCAAACAGAACTTGTATGTACACACCTAGTTGCTTTGTATTTCATCAAATACACTATAACTACCACTCAATATAGCAATTGGTTAACGTTATAGCTGATGTATCGAAATTATAAATCCCTAAGCAGTCGTATACAAATCTACAGAATACATTGTTACTGGCGGCTTAGATCTGAATAATAAAATTAGCACGGAAATGTTAGGAATTTTAGAGGATTTATTTTAAAAATTAACAAAGTTGTAAGAAGAAATTAGTAATCTCAACTTTTTTTTCGTTACATTTAAACTAATCACCTGTTTTCTAAACTGACAAAGTTTTAACTCGTTCTACCACCTACAAGATTCATCATAGATAACTACGGACAAACTCTATA
>JAZBGY010000034.1:0-36977 GCA_037414755.1 Lydus trimaculatus
TATAATATATGTATGTGTGTATGTGTATATTGTATATAATCGTAGGTGTGTGAATCTGCCACTACCTAAGATAAATGATAATTGCAATAGAGGTTTATCTTTTAAATAACTAGCAAAACGATTCATTTAATCGATTAGATCTATGAAATTAGCTAAGCGTATATACAAACTACTATTTTATCAGACAACAGTAGGCTTTCAAAGGATGCGCCGGTTAGTTTTCCGGCGTTTTGTATTGTCTTCAAATCAGTATTGTACATCGTACAGAAATAGACAGAGAATCGTATATTTTCATATTTTATAAATTTTATAAAAGCGATGTATAGTCGTTCCACGATGACTTTACACAGGGTCGTTTTCACACACACGCCGGCACGGCAAAAATGTCGACCCGATCTCCGGCAAAACAAGAAATGCAGTCGGAGTGGATGGATCTCGACAAACCGGCCGCCGGCTTGTCGAATTCAGTGTTTTCTTATCTCAGGTTTCACACACGCATATTGCTTTGCCGGTGCCGGTGAACTGTTCGTAAATTTCCCATTTGATGAAAGAAACATAAAATTAAGAAATATGAATAAATGAAGAACACAATACTGTCGGATAAATGTACCATCAGAAACTCAAATACGTATACGGCGTCATCTCTTCTTACAAGGAAAAGGAGACAACTGGTCCTCTCCGATTTTGATAAAACTTTGCATACAGGTAGAGAGCATCAAAAAATAAAGAATACATATTTTTTTAGCTGCCCATATTCACATTAAGGGGGTGAAATTGGCTGAAATATTCCGCACAGTCAGTACTATAATACCACCCAGCAAACAACACCCTTCTATCTTATTATTAGTATAATTTTTTGCCCCCTGGTAATATTTTTTGGAAATTCAAGTTGTTCTTTTCAAATTCATAAACTTCATTAAAAACATTAAAAAAGTTACCTGTTTTTGGTTTTTTCGATTCATCCCCGTTTTAAGAGGTTGCAACCAGAACCGGCGCTGATAGATAAGGCTCCCTTATGTACACAGATTTTCGGCGCCCCTTTATTGACCTTACCTCAAAATAAAATCCTTATACATACCACAATAATCACTTTTTGTGAAGCTCAAAAACGTATACCTACTACATGCAAGTCTAATGATAGTAAAAGCTGTACTTAATTTTGATATGATTTGAAAGTTAATTTGGCGCCCCTGTTTAATCGTCAATCGTCGCCCTTGTGTGGTGCACAACCTGCACAACCGTTTGCGCCGGGACTGGTTGCAACTCCCAATATGTAATACTGCACAAGACACATTATTAGCAGTATTTTCGTAACTAGAGGCTAACCGAAAGCCAAAATGTTGATTTTACTGATAAAATATATTCGAGATAATGGAAATATAGGAGATTGTGTGATACAGGGTAAAAATAAAAATACATATAGAAACTTTCTGCTAAATATGTAACTCTTAATAACGGCTCTACCCGGTATTTTCGTTCAACACTTCTATTTTTCCGCCTCCGATGCATTAAAAACAGAATATGCTGCTTAAAGTCACTCGAATATATTCCTGCTCGAACACTGACAAACGTTAATTATACAACGACAGCGATAATGCCGGTATGTGTGTGAAAAGCTATAAGCCAGAGCCAGAGCCGGCAAAATGCCGGTGTGTGTGAAAACGACCTAAAGCAGAGTGTGCTCTTAAGCTTAAGTTAGACTTTTAACAATTTTAGAATCATTTGAAGACAACTTAACTTTGGAAAAAAATTCAAAAAAGCGAATGAATCGATGTCTTTTACACTTTATCCTGACCGTGAGTTCTCTGTTTTTTTCTTTTTTTGTTTGTCTGTCACTTCTAGTCACTTCAATATTTCAGTCTTTCTAACTGGACAGAATGTATTATAGTAGTTAGGTTGTGGTCATCTGTTTCCCCTAGTACCCAAGGGACAACCGGGATTTACCCGTCCCAGGAAATGGATATATTAAATTTCTAGTAGTTTGCATCACCTGCCTTAGATGTCCGAAAGTCCAACGCTTATATAAATGTGCTTAGAGATTAAGGGGAAATATATGGTCACATTTACACTTTAAGTTCTAACGTAAATTAATATTCGGAAAGGAAGGCGATTGTCGTTGTCGTTGTCGTCGTATTAATATTATACCTAGAATCTAGACAAAGTAATAATAATGGTAGTTGGAATAGTTAGATTTTCGAAGATAAATTATTGGATTGATTTATCATTAGATTAACCATTTTTAACAATTTTTAATAATAAAAATAATAATAAAGAAAGAAAATTAACAAAAAAACACTATTGAATTTTAGATATGATGCCATTCGAGTTTCCACATAAATTAATTGAAACAAATGACGATGATAGATGCAGTAAATGTGGAATGTATGTACATCACGAATTATAGTCGAGAAGATATGGCCATGTCTAGTTGACAACTGATGTGTAGGATGTCTATGTATTTTCGTTTAGTTGATTTTAATATTAACTTGCCTACGGCTTTAGTTAAATGAAACTGAATGGAAATATCGTCGTATAATCCATAGAGTCGTACGGGATCTTGTTGTTGTTGTTGTAGTTGTTATTGTAATGTGTTGTGGTGGAATGATAATGGTGATAGGACTACAACACTATACAACAACAAGTAATTGACTCGCCGTTTTAATTATGATTATTTTCTTGATACGACTTGAATCTAAATGACATGGAATGTTACAAGCATGACAACAACCTTATACAATAATGGACATCTTGAATATGTTCATTTCAACATATCGTCATGTTTTTTTCTTCTTCTTTATATTGAAATATACACACAATAAACACACAAAAAAATATTAAATGTAAACAAAATATAGATGTAAATTTAGAGAGGAGAGAGAAACAGTCCACCTACGACATTTAACAATTTTTATGACAATATGCAAAATTAACAAGCAATTTACAATAATTTTCATTTAATATGTTTGTAAACAGTAAAATTAATAACTTTGTTGAAAGTTTGATATTGCTCAACCAATAATAATAATAATAATAATAATAATCAACAACAGTGAAACAACAATAACAATAACAACGAGAGAAAGACAAAAAAAAATTAACAATTGAGAAGAAAAAATGTTGATTAACTCAACTATTTCCTTATTGTAAAAGGCAGATGTAACTGTCTGGTTTAAAGAGAAGCATTTAAAATATTACATACACACATACATTCTTATGGTTATTAAATTTTAAATAAGCGTAATAATGTCTGTATAATTGTTAAAATGATAGGTAGAAGAAATATAGAGATGATGTGTAGAAGAAGAAAAAATTCCCACCAATATCTAATTATTTCGATCATTTTTTCACAATTAGACTATTATTTTTCCATTTCTGGTGTGTTTAATTGCAATTTATTACAATTATGGTACCCACTATTAGTTTCAATTCTAAAGGATTCAATCTTGTACATACTGAGTGTCTCAAAAGAAAAAAAAAACAATCCAATAAGAAAGAATTTTCCCATAGAAACAATACGAGCAATTGCCTACTTCTAAAACGTACTCATCTATCGATAAATAATGAAAATGAAAAATAAAATTGAAGACAATCCACACGCTATAAAGTAACAGCTGTATAGATTTACATCGTCACGACTTAAAGACACCCCCCTAGAGTAATCAATTTTACGTTGTTCTACATCTCTTCCATTCACAATTCGTAATGTTTAGATATTAAAAATTGTCTGTATGCTATATTGTACAGTTGATCGTAATGTTGTTTTCATGAAAAAAGTTCATTAACTTTAAATGCAATTGAAAATGTCCACCGCCAGCTTCTACTTTTTCCCATATATCGAACAAGAGACGAATACCGCGCGTCGGAAGAACGCCTCGTCTTTCGATGCAATCCACAAATCGACCCATTTTTTACAACCTTCAGTAAAAGTGCTCAGAGAGGCAATGAGCCATCGATCGAAACAAGTGGTAATCGTAAGGAGCAACATCTGGAGAATATGACGGATGGGGTGGACTTCCCATTTGATCGGTTTTGCGATGTGCGGCCGTTTTTCCTTCAATACACGGTTCAAGCACATCAATTGTAATATTGATAAGTCAACTCCCAACGATCCAGAAAATTCTTGAAGTGTTTGACATGAGTTTTTATCGAGTAATGTCTCAAATTCTTTATCTTCCGACTTCTTCGGCTCTCCAGGTCGTTCCTTGTCTCCCAAGTCGAAATCGCCACTTTTAAAACATGCAAACCACTTCCAACACGTTTGCTCCGCTAGTGCATGGTCACCATAAACTGTCACTAAAATACGATGACTTTCGGTAGCACTTTTTTTCATGTTAAAGTAATGAAGTAACACTTCCCGTAAAAACGCTTTATTCGGCATACACTTCGACATATTCGATAAACAACAGTTTAACTAGAAATATATCGTTGAAGGTAAAAACGGAATGTTGTACTATACCTATGCCATCTCTTGTAAAACGATACGAATTAATTCCTACACCTAATATACTCTGGGATAAAGTGATAACATGTTTGTTCGGTGAACTGAACATCCGGGTTCGAATCCCGGCGGATAAACCGAAACTTTTCCGGTCTGTTATGAAGGATAACACCCTACTCTTCATCAATACCAACAGTTATTAATTAAGTTATCAAAAACGCTATCTTACTCTAGCACAAACAATAGACAAAAAAGTAATATAAGACATGACGTCCACATCTAACGAACGCAAAAGAATCAACAAACAGACATAGATGAATATTATTGCATTCGCTTGTGTTCCAACCCATGGACCTAAACATTTGTGTTATCCGTCCCCACTATGCGGACACGAACGAATAATTTCCTTTACCGAGTTTGCTATGTACGGACAACAAGCGGATGGTCGTTTGTTTTGTCGATGTGGACGCGACTTAACAGTTTTACAAGAACTACAACAGAAAGTTAGATGATTAAAGTTGTGATAACTTCTAAATAATATGGCATTACATAGGGATGTTTGAAAATTATGTTTTAATTAATAAAAACTTTAAAACAAGCCCATTATGATTGTGGAATTTTTCTGAGTTTGTTATTAATTAACAGCTAAATTTAAAGTAAATAGAGGGAATTTAAAAAAAAAACTATGTAGATAAATACAGCTGTTTAAAGGATAAAGTTTAGGATGCATTTCTGTTGATAGAGATGTAAATAAGATGAAAAATATCAATAAAATTATATGCGGGTATAAATTACACTAAATGATCTAATAATAATCTACCGTTCGATATTAATAATAATAATTAGAATTTAAAAGTTCCCATTCTTTATAATCACAAAACAAACGTTGTATTAATGAACTTGAATGTTAATAATTTACTTTTCTTCTTCATTCTTTTTAAATCGCCTTCTTCTATATAGACATATATATTGTTATTTTAATTTACAATTCAATAGAGAATGACTATGCATATGAAATGGTGTGATATGGATCGAAGACGAACTAGAGGTCTTGATAACGATCGGCATTGTTATACGAATACGAAATGGACAATAACAGTTTATATTTTTTGTTGTTGTTGTTGTTATTGTTGCTACATACACACATATACCTACTACATATGAAAAATAAAAGATATTCCGACAGGAAGAACCGTGAACTTATTCGACGACTTTCTTTCATTCTCGAAGATTCCTAGACGTTTTTGTTTAAAAAAACAGAAAGCTCAACGATTCAGTTTCAGTTAGAATTCATCAATTAGCCTTATTAGAAGACAAGATAGCAATTTTTGATAAACGTACGTAAACGGTTAATTAGGTTCGTTTTTTTTTTTTTTTTGTAGAAAACCGTTCTTCCAAGTATTAATGTGATATTTATGTAAAGATTAGTTTGAATCGAATGGATTAATTAGATTTATTGAATCGTTTCTATTTCTAAACTACGATTTCGTGCATCCGAATTGATAAACATTTATAAACAAAATAGTTTCATGGAAATCATTAAATTAGAGATTAAAAGACAAAATCTGAACAATAAATGACTCATTCAGCACATATAAATAATTAACTTTAAATAAAAATAAATTATTCCATATATAAAAACAACACTGATGTTGATGTAGAATAAATTATAATTAATCTGAAGCTTTTAATTAATTCATAATAAATTAATTAATTGATACGTGTGGAAATAAATCAATAAATTAATGTAAATTAAGCACTCACCAATTCTAACAGGTTTTAAAGATGACACTAATTAGTTTCTAAACTTTTTTTGCACTTTCCCACCGAAAATTATCAACAGGGAAAAGTGTTTTCAATCGACATAACCACACTTTCGCCACTGACACCTGTCAGAAATTTACAGAAATCTATATTATCATTACTAAATTTGCGTCTTTTATCGCCCTCTATCCACCAAAAGTTAAAAACATTACGATTTTATTTTTATTAGTACTATAGTAAATCAATAGAGTGCAGTGATAGTGTAAAATTTGAATTATTCGAATTCTATTCCCAAATCGTTATCATCTTTAAATGTTACTGATAATCATATAATTCCATATTTTTATAATTCGTTGGTTAACTTGCTTAAGTAAATTTGAATCATGTTCCTATTACTGCAATCCACTATTGATCGTCTACTTTCTATGTCTGATGATGATTTGTTTTATTTATTTTCGAATTTAATTAATTGTTGGAAAATTTATTATTGCACAAATTATTTAGACATTAATATTTTATATTGTAATCTAATTGCAATTGAGTAATAAAGTCGCTTTTAAATAATAAATTACATTATATAAATTTAACTATGATTAATTTCATTTACGTAGGATGTTTTATATAAATTCAATTAAATATTGAAATTTACCATTTCCACTGTCGTATATACGATAGTATATTGTGTGATGAGTAGGGAAAGTAGATATTTCAGATGAGAACGACATCTGGTGCTTCATCTATCAATTACAATGCAAACTTTCCAACCGAAGCCGGAAAACTGTTACATGAACCATCAAAGGCAGTATATGGATGGAGATAATTAGCTTTAAGTTCATTAAATGACGAAATATCGTTAATTGTGTAGTTGTAATATCGCACAAAAACTCTCTATTGGCAGTTAACTTGAAATTTCCTAATTGGATCCTGATTATTGCAATAAGTCTGATTTATCTAGAATTGAGAGAAAAAAAGGAAGAAGAGACAATATTGACGACCTAATTTATAAAGATTCCAAATTGGATTGAATTGCCAACAATCAATAAATTTCAACAACAACAAGAAGCAAAACGAAATCTACATCTGGAATGAACGATAATAAAAATGAATAAAAATAAAAATAAAAAAAAAACATAACGAAAAAAAGAAATCCACCCAATTTCAACTGTACAAAACTAAGTAAATTAAAAAAAATAAATCAATTTAATTTATCTCCGATCCCCAATGGCAATACTTTAATTTTACTTATAGTCTTTCTTTTCTACTATAGAGATGTACGGTTCAGTTAGATCGTTTATATAATACGATTTCCTATGCATCCATGAATAGTTTCATTTCTTCTATAATTGATTTCGTGGAACGTTAGTTATACCGTATATGTGAAATTTTCAACCGAATAACGAGAAATACGAAAAACATACATATAGTCTGTTTATTTTGACTTGACTAGGTTTTAAAATAGTAGCAGCGACATCTATAAACTTTACCAACTCGAAGTAGGGTTAAGCAATCGTTATTATAAGTGATTCGTTTAGTGTTTCTCTCACAAATCGGATTCTACTACTATACAGAAATGTTGATCTAGTCGAAATAGATCAACTATACGAATGTATGATTTGAATTCATATATATATTTGGAATTGGAATTATTTAGCTACATTTAACAATTATTGTCCTGGATAAAGTTATCAACGAAAACTTGTTCGTGTTAATGTTTCATATCCCCTTGTGATTTATTGTTGTATTTATGATTATTGTCTTGCCATAACAGCCTATATCAATGGAATGACGTTTCTATTATCGTTGAACATTATAGACAAATTCCTATCTCGAATCAATTATTAAATTTATCACAGTCGATCAATCTTGAATATTAATCGAACAACAAAACAACAACAATGAACAACAATAATCAAATTGGATTCTTCAATTTTTTTTTTTCTAATTTCAAATCAGTAAATCTTATCAAAAACTGTTCATATCGTATGAACACACTATTATCTTGAACTTATTGTTAGGGGGCGCCAACAAAAATTATGGGTTAATATCCAAGAGATAGAGAGAGGAAAATGTCGTCTAATAGATTCAAAGATCCTTGAAATAAATCAAAAGGGGTTTAAGCATTGAATTGCCATTAATCTGGACCTGTTCCTATTCCTTTTCTTCTTCTTTTTTTTTGACACACGTATATGTGGAAAAGGAGAGAATAAGGAAATGACAGTCGTAAATCTGCTGATCAAATTTAAATTCAGAATTGAATTTCTTTAAATGCACAACGAACGAAAAAGAAATTGAGTGAAATTGGATATTTGAATAGAGTAAAACTAAATTAGATGTCTTAAACAGAAATTTCAATTTTTTTCTGCCTCTCCTAAATCTAATGACAAGTGTTTATTAACAAATAACAACAACAACAATTTTAATGGACAAAAGTTGACGACACAATCAAAACCTACAGAGATTTATTAATTAGATAAATGTCAAATCAATAATTAAACGTAATACCTACTTAAGAGTTGATTAAATAATGAACCAACAATATTAGAGACGTGATTCATTTGTTTTTTTGTGTAAAATATGGTGAATGTTGGTTTATTCAAATTGTCTTCCTTTGGAAACTGTCAACATGGTCTGCTTAACATTTCCATATTCAAGGGTTGAAAGCGAGAACTATTTTACTGGCGAATATTGTATGTACATGGCTAATTAGTAAGTAAGTTATTATTCTGAACTGTCTCTTTGTATATAATGACGCAAGTTTATATGTTATTTAACGCTTGATGAAATAATAAAATTGTGAAAAGTAGGAAAGATGAAAGATTAATGTAGCATCGTACAGTATACAGTTAATAATGATAATTCATTATAGATTTTCACAGTAAACGTACCATCACAAATTCATTTAAGCAAACTGTTGGTACGTCCTGATTCCGCATTCATTCCGACTTCTGGTATGACTGTTTACTCTAGGTAATCCGGGTTACTCGCCACAAACGCCAGTGGCACAGCCTCGTAGAGGAAGGGGGCTCCTGGATATTTCACGACAAATAAATAGTTCAAACCTTTTGAGAAACAATTTTTAAATACAGTAGATTCCGTTTAATTGGGCTATCGGTTTATTGGAATAGCCATTCATTATGGCCAAAACAGGTCCCATCTTTGGTGTCCATTCAATAAAAGTACCTACTAATACGAACATAGGAAAAATACTGGACACAACCTTCTTAGATGTTCCGCATTAGTTAAAATTGAGTTAAACAGCAAATATGCGGTTTTTGGCCAAGAATACCGATCTACTTTGATCTTCACCATCATCATTACAAAGATACTAAAGTACGATTTTTGACTGGGAGTTGTAAATAGCTAGAGTTCTCAAACCGCTTATTTTTCGTTGATCTCTACAAAATACCTAAGAGTGTGTGCTACTGCTATGTTTCTGTTCGTATTATAATTGCAAAGTCGATAGCTGAATAAATTTGGTAACTGTGAATGACTACGCCACTTACAAACCCTCAGTACAATTCTAAGTGAGTGTCATGGCTTATTATTCCACCAAAAGATAGCGTTCAAACAGGTACGGTCACATTCATTTACTTCCGAGCAAAACTTCATACCCAACGTTGGAATTAATGTGTTAGTTCCACAACAGATACAGTCAAAATAAACGACAGTGGCTAAATTGGCTCCAATGTGTAGACTCGGCCTAATAAACGGTACTACTAGCCTAAAAGTGAACACGTACTACTTTGGAACCTTGCTTGTTCAAAAACCTGCAAAGTCTACAAACTCAACGTGTATTTTTTGGCACCTTGTAAGAAGTACCTTCAATTACTCTATAGTGAAAGGCAAAAATATGAATTAGTTATATTAAAGTCTAACGCTAAAGAGAGAAGTATTGCTCTTGCTGAAGAACTGAAAAACAAAAATCGATGATTTCCAGACGAATAACATATGTAGATTCCAGTTGTGTTCGTCGTCCTAGAACGAGTTGCATTAATTATAAACTTTTGTAAAGTCCTTTTCAATACATTAAATATGATCTGATGGCAGCATACTGTAACAAACAGTAACCAAACTTCAAAATTTCCACTCATCATGCATGTAAGAGACACACTAATAATAATAATATATAATATTCAATTTTAACTTAGTTGTACAATTCATTATTAACAATCTAGTAAAGTTATAACATGATCAATTGGAACAATTAGATATTTGACTAGATATACACAATGTGGATGACATTAACAGATAGTAGACAGTATATAGGATTATTAATTGTTGCACATTGTTACGTCTGGTGTAATTGATATATTGCAATGACAGACGCATACGGTCCCAATCCGACTGTAAGTCATTTGTCGAATTTCCCTCACTCGAATTCTTCTTCTATTTCATATTAGAATTATTAGAATCAATCTATGTATGATTATACGTCTAGACCTAAATACTGTTTCTGTATATACTGTGCGTGAAGGCTAAAGCTCATAAGCGGTTTATCAAACTTCAGGATACAGCTCTGAAATGAAAATCTATCTTTGTGATGAAACGTTCAGTCATTACCGACACAATTTAATAGATCGTTTCAACATTACATTGATTATAAACGAAGACTGTTGTAATAACAATTTTTATTGAATTAACCCCGATATCCAATACGTTATCAAAATAGAAAAACGTGTGTAATTCAATTTTCTAGTCTCCCCCCATCATACCAAGAGATTCTTCAAAGTAGCAAATAAGAATCAACAGTAAAACTTGTAACAACTATCAAGACTACTCGTATATTTGTTGTTTTTTTTTCTTTGCTTCTCCTTTCGTCTATAGTTCGCTTTATGATGCATCACAATAGTCTGTTTCGTATAACATGGATGCAGACAGACCTGCTGCTGTTGCTGCTGCTGCAGGTCGGTTGCGTTAGAGGGTTGTTGGGGTTGCTATGGTGACCGTTTTCTCTATAGACTCCAGAGACCCGGATATTCAGGAACAGAAACCTGGCTCGTTTGCCCATATTTATCTATTCTACAAAAACCTAATCATCCCTTTCTCTCAAACTAACTGTCTATCTATCTTTATTTATTGACAAATTAATAATTTCATATGGTAGTCGTACAGTTTCCTAATATTGAAATTTTCCAGTTTCAATTTTTATCAAAATTCCGTTCGTCAAGATAGAGAGAATGTAATGTTCACGCATCGTTGATTATACCATTACTTATTCTAATGGTGTGCGTCTCAATCGGTGGAAAACTCACCGAAGCAGACAGTCCGGAATTGACCAGGCTACGTGTGATAAGAAATAGTGAATTTCGCAAGAATAGTAGCGTGTAGACGACTTTCGTGAATCAAGCTTGTTACTTACGAACTTAAAACACCATCATCATTAGCCGGTGAACATTAAGCCAAGTCAAAAATTAGCTTTTATTAGATACATAACAGAGAATTTCAACGTTTTCTAAAACTTTCCATCAAAAACACATGCATGTATGTGTGAATACGCATAAGTTGGAAATTCCGCATATCATCCCTATAATTTCAAAACACAGGCCTATTACAGTAGAATCATATCATGTATGGATCTAAAGGGCGAAACCGTTTATATAAAATGGCAAATACATTCAACATTTTGTATATTTCACCCCTCAACTAGCCGACAGTGCTATCTTTACTCAACATGCCCCTTATACGTTATTCCAATAAATTCAAATCTTAACTGATGGAAAATGTATATGGAAATAGATGAAATATTGAATTGCTGGACATTACTGGCACGGTTGATAAGGAAAAATCATTAAATGAATTTATTTCCAAACAGATAATCCATCCAAAAACCAAGTGGAACAAGATGGATTTTCGACGCACATCGTCACTATCCAATATATAAACTGGAGTCATATAAGTTTTTATTCTTCTTTTTTTTTTGTTTGACATGCTGTCGCTCCCTAAGGTGAAGATTCCGGTTTTTATGGTAAGAATCCTTAAGGCAGTGATTCTCGAGTGCAGCCTATCAAGTAATGGAAATTGTATTACCTAAGGGTCGGAGTGAAAATGTAATTTCCTTACGATGCTTCAGAGATTTTATAGTGAAACACGATTTCTCAAATGTTTCATGCTGGATATTTCACATTCAACAAGAAACAAAAAAAGAGAAGAATACGTTGTTCTTGTTTTTATTTCAGTAATGTAATAACTGGAATCTGTTCCATTATTCTTTGCAATTCAATCTGAGAATTGCTTTTACTTTACTTTTAAATTCATTGTGTAGATGGTGGAATCATTAAAAAGGCTTAAAATCAATTTTATTGAAATTGGCATTAAGTTTTACGCTAAGCCGTAATATAATCAGTTGTGTTGTGTACGATGAGTAAGCTTTTTTAATTTCTTCCCTCATCTCGGATTCATTGGGATTCACAACGTAGCCAACAAAAATCCGACTAGGGATAATGACTTGTTTTTGTACATCTAAAGGATAACAAAAGAACCGGATGGAGCGTAATACAGCTATAACAAAACAATTTTTTTTTTTTTCATTTTTTTCCTACAATCTTTCTTCAGACTTAATCAACTACACAAGTTTGTTCGAGATAATCGAGCCATTTTCCATAAATCACCGCGTTGTCATTGTCTCTTCAAAAGATTTATACGTAATTATCGTGTTGTTTAAGCGGAAAATCGGTAAGAAAAATATATAGGTCGGTTAATAGCACCTGGCGGCCACCGTTTTCTTACCAATTACTTTTCACTAGATAATTATGTTTGCTACTTCAACTAACGTAGCCTTTAATTAAAGTCTGCCCTAGTAAATCTAATAACGACTTGCTGTCTGAACACTAACATAATTTCCGTTGTCTGATAGGCGAAATGACAGAGTAAAGTTCTTATCCAATAAATCAAAGTGCTTTTGTTTTTCCGCACGTCCACTTCCAATTTCTTTCTAGATGCATCCGAATTGTAGTGTGGTGTGACGACCAATTTCTAGCTAGCTCCGTGATCGGCCTCTCGAGGACTATCACTTCTCTATATTGCAAGACTGTGTATTTTACACTATAAATATACAAAATATATCTATACAGAAAAGGATGTCTTAGTTTTGCGATTCTACATGTTAAGTATGGCCTGTCGTATATATTCATCCCTATTTTATTTGTTCCATTTCCATGCTCATTGTTGTCGACAAATCTCCCTCATTTCACACCGAACGCAACTCCAATTTAATTTAAACGAAATGAATAGAGTTTTAACTTGTCGGAAAATCAGATCAATAATGGTCCATTGGAGATGGCATTATTATTTAAAAATTAATTTACAAAAATTAGAAAAATAACGTTATCAATAAAATTCCGGGATTATCCTGTCTCTCATATCTATCAGTTGAAATTAAATTGAAGCCATTAATAAAGAGGGAATTTTTTAACAACAATTTATCTTCAACGTAATTATCTTCATCATTCTGTCGCAATCTACCATTCTTTATATTTATCAGTTGGACAAACGTGATAAGCATCCAGTCGTGTCGTTTAATAAGTTAACTGCGACAAGAACTCAGATTTCTTGTTAAATTCTTCAACTCAGTTGATCCTCTAAAGATTCCCAACCACACGTAAAATAAGAAAATGCATTTTATTTTGATTTAGTCATCATTTCAACGGATTATCCATCAAAAAAAAATGAAGATATTAATGAATTTTCCAGAAACTCGAGTTTTCGTCATGTCGAGTATTTTTACAAATTAGATTTTCAGTAGTAAACATTTTCGGTTCAAATAATTTAACATAAAAATAATAAAAATCGCCATATCAAAGTGAAAAATTTGTAGCCACTAGTGTAGGGTGGTGTAATATCATGGTATATTTGTGGACCAATTATGAACCACTACATACATTTCCGTCTACAACCCACCCGAAGCATGAATAGCATTTTCCGCTTCGAAACATGATTTTTTTTCCCATAGTGATTATCCTACAACTACAATACCTATGTTTGCACATCTGATCTTGTTAACGTCACATTTTCCAGGATACTGTAACGTTATAAATATGCATATATACTGTACATGCATAAATAAAGAAGGCGAGTCAGAAGAGGGAGGTTTTCTAAATTGTATTATTTGTTTTATCAATAAGCTTTTCAGGCAGTCGTCTTCTAATTTAATATGAAAGCAGATCTTTGTAATACGTCTATTTAAAATAAATATAGACGGTTTGTGTTGAGGTATTCAACTTTATTAGAAAATACCAGTTGGGAATTGAATAAACTCTGTCGATTTATGTTTTAATTTATTCAGTTTTCTTTTGAATCTGTTACTTATTTATAAAAAAAAACTATCGATTTTCATAATGCATACAGAAGGAGCTCTAAGGCTGTGTACAGACGCAAACACACCAGCAGAAGAACCACAAATCTGTATAACATCAAGAAGACTCGATTCTCATGTCTACCCACAATTGCTTAATTTGTTCTTCGGTTTATTCACAGGTTTTTGTAGGTTTGATACGAGTTCGTTTGTGTTCGCAGCGGTTCTACGAATCGTTACAGGCTGTCAGATTTAGGTTTCAAGTGCTTTAAATACCTATGCGCACGTACACAAAGTATCTAATAGAAAGATGAACATAAATTAGCTGCTTTAAAACGCTCAATAGGTGTGTTTACATTTGTACGCTTTCAACTCTGGTTGAGACGTGCAGTAACGCATGCAACCCGTGCGTCGAGCACAAATGTAAGCACATCCATTGACTTGATGTTAGCCGTTTTCGTCCTTGTACATTCTGTATGAACCGGGCTTAACGTATTGTTAAAATAAGAACGAGTTAGTCGAAATACGCTCAAAACTCTTCCTAAGTAATGAGTACCAGCCTTATTTAGATTTTAATCAAAATCATTCGTTAAGATTCTGAATAAATATAATAAAATTCCTTTTTATAATCATAACTATTGTATTTTTATGAATAATAAATGTCACTGAATTTCCTGTATGTCGAGTGTTCCTGCTGTCATTCTAGTTGCACTATGTTAAATGACTCCGTTTTTGACTCGATAATGATTTGAATAAACAGTCAACTTATGGTTAGTGAACACGGTATAACAAACAAAATCCCATTGATTTTCTAATACAGGTGAGTATTGTGCAGGTAAACCATATATACAGGAGGAGGCAAACGTAAATAAAGTAAACGATAAGGGAGTCCCAAGGAGGTTTATTGTAACAAACCGGAAGTTTACGGATTACAAACAGGAAGGATATAACCGCACGTATAGTCGGTAGGATCAAAGTAGTCTACACAATCTCAGCTTTAGTTTCTACATTTAAATCTTGTAGAATATCCAGATATAGTTGAAGTTTGTACAAAATGCCGAATATTTTCTATAAAAACATGTTGCAATATGTCGAGTTGTGATAGCTTCTGTTATTCTCTCAATAAAACCACTTTATCGCTTGTTATAGTTGAATGGAATTCTGTACTTGCAGCTAAATTGCACATAATTTATTCACTAGCCTGTTAAATTGCAAAATAAGTCAGGTATCATCAAGGAAACTGAGACACTCTTCTATTATACTATATGTTATGTGTATATTACAGCCAATTTTGTACATATAGACCGGTAGCAACTTGAATAGCCATCATCTAACACCCTCGTTTTTCGTATTACTTCAAATTACAAAGAAAACACGTTTCGATTTTACAACTTCAGACTCGTTTCTAACGAATCTTTAGATAGAATTTCCGTTATTATTGAAGTAATAATTTAATCTTCTACAAACACTAGTTTAATTGACTTTCTTGTAGATGAAATTCTTAACATTTCACCCCTCTTCGATTTAATGAGCAGAATAAGAGTTATAAAATTTTATGATCCAAAATGAGGAACTTTGATTTAACAAAAGCAATTTACACGTGTTTTTAACTTTATGTATTTTAATTTAAAATATTGTATAAACTTGATTGGGGAAGGAAGGTAGAATTTTAACTCTTCTAGGTGTACTAAACAACCCTACAAAATTCGACTGTATAACAACATTAAATGCATCTTTTATTACACAAAAAAATTCAAACGAATTAAAAATTGAGATTAAACTTATAAGAGGTAGGGTTGTTTGGAAGTTGAAACATTAAAACAAATTCTAGCCTAATGTTTGTCATTAGAAATTTAATTAAATGTCGTTCCGAGATAAAGGTATATCACCGCTGCGCTATAAAAGACGCGCAAGGGTTGAGAACAGTGGCGCCATCTTATATTATAGTATATTGTGGAAAGTGAAAGATTCCAATTGTACTGATTACTTTTGTTAAATACTTGATTCGTTGTTCTTTGAATTTATTAAGGTTCGATGATTGTCACCATATATGCGCGTTTTCACTTTTGTAGCTCAATTAATCGATCATTATTGGCATGGTATTTCATTAGTTGTGCAAGAAACTTTAATAATTTGTGGAACTATATATAATATACAACTTAACCTTTCAGACGTTGCCATAAAAGTATATACGAATACTTTGTGGAACTATTAATAAAATGCCCACACGTTAAGGTCTGATTTACAATGTTCAACAACAGAACAATAGATTTTAAGAATGTAGTATACGCGTTGATTTCTTTTTTTTTGTATTACTTTAATTTATATATGGAGTAATAACAACTGCCTACTTAAATCAAATCAAAAATAGTTGAACTTGAATCACAAACAACAAATAACAACAACAACAACAAGTAGAGGTAGAAGAATAAGAAAAAAGATCTTTACATAAAACAACAACGACAATAATACAACAATGAGGTAAAAAATGATAACAATGAATGCATAATAAATTCAGTCTAGATCATTTAAATGATTATAAATACGTTGCTTGAGGCTTAACGGAACAAGTACGTACGTAGTTCTTACTTGAGAGCTCTTCATACGTATTGTCCTTAAGGCAGCTGTGTAGAGTAATTATAACATTGCCGTAGAGTTTTCTATAGGAAAAAAGAAAGAGTGTGAGAGAGATAGAGATAGAATATAATAAGGCGGACTTTACATTTATTATTATAGTGAAATTAAAACAATAATACTGGCGGCGCAACAATATTTTATTTTGTACTGTATAACAGTAAATTTGCTGTAATTTCTGTTCAACAATCGAGATACACTTTATTAAATTACGACAAATATTTTATAGATTATAGAACTAGTTGAAGGGGCGATTGGCTTAAAGGCACAAACAATTTTAGATCTAATTTTTATTATTTTATTATTTTTCTATAGAGAAAATTTAATAAAAATTGCAGGAAATTACAGTAACAATAACTCACAAACAACAGATAAGTATCAAAGTTTGGAAACTACTGGTGATTGTAAAACTTGAACAAAGTATAATTTCGAACCGATAAGCTAATTGTCTGTTACAGTCTCCTTGGAATTAGAGAAAAAATGTAGCAAATTTCCTCGATTCGGTCACGATTATTAAGGATTATTACAAGTAAAATCAACCGTATATTTTTGTATGTTTTTTTGTTGTTGTAGTACTTAATGGCTTTTGATTAAATAATCAATATTAATGGTAGACCAATTTGCTATGCGGCCAGCAGTAGATTTCATAAATTTCATACGAATTGTTGTCCAATTGCGTTCATATACACAAACTGCAATGGCCTGTAGTAGTTGATCAGTTATTTCACGATAATCTCGTTGTGAATTATAATTATCAAAGTCTATAATTTGTTGTACAATCATTAATGATAGGAAATCTATTTTGTTAATGATTTCGACTGGACCGAATGTTGAATTAATGACATGGAATAATAACAACAACGATTGAAAAGAAACAAAACAGGAAACTGTAATTTTATAGTTAATTCTCCAATGTAGTGATAAATATTGATAGTGATTGTCCACAAAGTGAAATCACCGAAAATTTAATTCGTTACTAATCTGTCCGATCAAATTGAAAAGGCGAATTGATTGCTACAAGCCTCGTTTTGGATTAATTTGCAGGACAATCATTCAATCAAAGCTAATCGTAAAAAACAAAATCGGTATGTGACGGTCAATTCATACAGAAAGATAAACTGTAAGTAAGAGAAATGGCTTATCAATGTGCCTTCTTCTATGTTAAAATCAAGGCAGTCAGATCACAGTTGACAAGCTAATACACAAACATATTTTATCATAATTGGATTTACGTCTTCATAAAGGTCTGTTGAATGCTTCTACAACTTTAACGCCAAGTCGGTTATCTTCAACGAAATGTACTCCCTCGACTACTCTTTCATTTTCCTTGCATCAAATACTTTTCTGTGATGCTTGACCCAGTTAATTTCTTTTAATTTTGTAAAAAAAACCCTTGCAGAGACATGTAAGCAACTAATTACCTCTTAAAAAACCTTATGTTGCTCTTGTTGACGATGGTGTAATGGATGTGCAAAATTTCTGCATTAATGTACGTATGTGCACAAAACATCCTATAAAATTATTCTAGAGATGAGAAATAGCCTGGTCGCAAATTACAGGAGATTAAATCCCCTTTTACCGTCTGCATATGCTCCCTCGACCTTGTTTATAATAAATTGACTGAAATTTTGAAAACAGCACAACTCTAAATTACATCCAGCTATATTGTTTTATTTTTTGTTCATTGTTATGATTACAATTTATGATAAATTATCGGATAGATTAATTTTGGCCCAATTTACATTGAACTAGACAGATTTTGCAATCAAAAGCTTTACAACGTGGGATTTAAATATTTAAACAATTACACTATAAAGTGCAAAGTTGAAGTGGAATACTTTTAACGTTATACAAGATTAGTTGATGATTTGGAAAGTGCATTTGATACAATAGAATATTTATGATAATCTGTCAGGTGATTCTTTGACAATCCATTTTTGGATATTAAAAATTGAAAATCACTAGATACACACACACATATGATTTTGTGATATTTGCATTTTTGGCATTGAAATTCGACATTTCGCTACTATAAAAATATCATCACATACATATTATGTAGTAGTAGATAGTAGTAGATGGGAGAATGTGGGTGTTATAAAAGCACTTTGAACTCGTATCAAATTGGTGATATCATTTTACATGTTAGTGAAACAGAAAATCAACGATAGAGAAATACGAAATGTTATTTTCCGAACACGCACATGTAACTTTCATCATTTACATATTTACAAAGGGGAAAAATGAGAATTCTCAAAGACAAACAACCCTTCTATACAATGAATTCATTTACATATTAAACATGTATTTGTTCTGAAAATACTAGGAAACAAGAAAAAGTTGATTTTTCATGTCTGTAATTGTATGAAATAATAATGATAATGATGGTAAAACATCTGTGATATTTCCCATATTTATTAGTCTCTTAAAGGGATAACAACAGATAGGAGGACTGAAAAGTACCAAAGATAAACTATAAATATTCCATTTCAACATATGAACGAGGAGAGTGTGTCAAGTGGAAAATTTATACAGTTGTTCGTCGTCTATATGTAGTAGAATTTATTTGGTAAAAATTGGAAAATAAATTGCTGGATTTCATCAATTTAAGATAAATATTTGTGTTATCACATGATTCAGGAAATTGAAAACGAAAATTATCAAGAACATAGAGAGTATTTTATTACATAATTTTATAATCGTAATAGAAACCTTGTTATTTTCTCTTCTTATAAACATAATTATATTTCGTAAGTCTATAAATTTTGACTATGTACGATATAATAATAAAATCTCAATTAAACCTACGCTCTTCTATAAAGCACTTTGTTTCAGAAAACAAGGTAACTGTAAGCATATCTTTTAGAATAAAAAATCGTTACCATGTCATGTTATAAATAAGTACGGTATTTTCTTAAATAACTTGAAGCTTAGAGCTGGAAGCAATATCGATTTGTATATACTGAAAAACGATCAAAATATATTTCCGTATTTTCAGTATCTCCTATTTTCAGTGTAATTTTAGACTTCTCTACAAGATCATAATTTCAAAATTTTCAGTTTTTATCGCTAAAATACATCTTCTAGGATACATTTAGATAAATTGAGTTTATTATACGAAAAGTACTGTTTTGCTAATCTCAAAATATGTCGTTAATCACTTAACAGTTGTCACAAATTGAACAGTGAAAGTGTTGAAATTGTACCAAAGAGAAAGGCTGTTTTAAATATCATACAATTAGAATTGCTATCTCGAAAATCAATAGGTCTATCGGCAATTTCGGTAACGTCAATACTTTTCGACATAGATATTGTCAATGTGACTCCGGTATTTAGTTTTTGTTTACGCTTGCTTTAACTGAAGCAACTTCTCAAGTGTTCAGTTATAAAAAAGCCAGATAATTACCCATAAATGTAAGAGAGAGTAATTACTTCAATATCATTCATTAAGCTATTCAAGTTAAAAAATCTAAAGATACAGCGATAATATATACGTTATAATGCCATATAACGTATAGAATCTAATCGTAAGTAGATTAGAACCGTCCATTCCTAATTATTTACGGACAATTTACTTCTAATCTAGAAACTGATTTTGCCCCAACTATAAATCGAACTGCTGATAATGAACTAATAGTCTATAAGATCTGAAGCGTAAGCTTATAAACTTCAAATTAATTTGAAGCCTGTTGGAGCATCTAACGCTACTTACTAAACGTATGAACACAGTGAGACCACGTTACCTGCTTTCCAACAGTAGGCGCCAATATGCGCCTTTAAGCAGCCTCAGAGATTAAAAAGTCTATAGCAATCACATCGTTATTAGATATTTTCCAAAATTTGAAACAGCTGACTGACTTTCCGCATACGGCGTGTATGCTATAGGTGCGAGAAATTCGTGCCGGCGTTGGTCGTTCGTACGCTAACGCATTACTAGTGAGTAGAAACCATAAGGGAATGAAATTCTAATAACAGACAAAGAAATAAAGAGGAAACATCCAGTAAATTTTCGAGAAATTCTCACCATTTAAACAGAATCGTGTAATCTCTATCTTGAAGATAATTATTTTCTTATAAATCTTCAAATTATGTATACAAATACCACAATAAAGTCCCAATTAAACCTACACCTTTTTTCCCGAAAAGTACACATTTTGTTGGATTTTATCGTACAACAACAACAACAAACATGTTTCTATTTTCTATAAATGTGTTTTAATTTTAAATCTTAATCGATCTCAAATCGGGAAACCGACTTGATAAAAGTTTTCAATCTACAAGAACAAGTTTAATGAAGCTGTTAGATAAGTACCCAGACAGACATATGGCAATTTAATTATTTTTACGGTTTTATAGATACACCAAAAAAAAAATATGGTGATAAAATTCAATTATTTACACAAATAGCAAATTGGTTTTGGAAATTATTCGATTGGTTTGTTAATTTCACGGACTACAGTTAACATGTTCATTTTTATTGATTCAATTAAATGGAAAACAACTAAAATCAGTGATTAAATTTTAATTAATTAAAATCGTATCAGATCACTAATGCTGAATTAAAACTACACTACCGTTAGATATAAACTTTAAATTAAACAACAGCAGTAGTATTTCAATTTTAAAATGGATTCTATAACGATATACATTCACCATTTTCGTTAAGTTTAAAACTTGTAGATCCTTATAAAGATCCCTTTAATCTCGACATTCAAAAGTATCGACTACAAGCATTGTGTGCGTTTCAATCCTTTCTTTTCCTACTTAGGCGGCTATTCCTTAAAAAGGATACTTTAAAAGACAATAGTTATCCGGATTGTTAATAGGCGTACAATGAAGAGAAAACCGATTAAAATGAAACGAGTTACGTTCCAAAAATCTAATCTTTTTCTCATCACCACCAACTCATGCCAACCCCCATTCCAAACAACCACAAAAAGCAATCATTTGAAGATAATCTAATAGGGTGATGTGGTGGTTGTGGCATAAATCGCTGGTATTACGACAAATAAAACAACGGAAGTTTTAGGGTCTATCGTTTAATATATGGGAACAGCAAGTGGGGATTCGCATGAATCTGGAGGAGAATCGGATTTAGTGTGCGGCGGGCCTTAGTCTATTTACGTAGAAAATTATGCGACTTTTCTTGCTTGCTTACTATTGTGTCCATAAACAGACATCGACACTAAAACGAATAACATTGAAAAGAAAGTTTTCGGCTTAGATTTTATCGACACATGTGTATAGAGTAAAAGTGTGGGTATCAATGGGCAATTTTATTTTAAATCAAACTCATTTATTCACCTAAGTGGCGCCTTTCGTTTATTTTATTTTTTTGCCTCTCATTTTTATCGTTTTTATAGATATATTTGTGTATGTGAAATCTTGGTATACGATTCAGGAAACGTGCACCTATTTACTAAACCGTTTTTGACTAAACGTTCAATTCAAAAAGCTTTTCCCATTCTCCTTCAGATCCTGAATTACTGATTTATATTGACAATATATACGCATATTGACGTAAACGTATATAAGGGTTCCAGTTTTAAATCTAACCGAAAATCCAAAGGAGCAAAGTAGAAAAAACAACAAGGGAAGATCTATTGCCAGTCAAGTGAGTATCACAAATCATGATCGGTAAAAACCCAGGATCAAACCAAACAAAAAAACTGTCAATGTGGTGAAATATTTCGACAAATTCTGTGTTTCTTACATGGGTTATGTGAAATTTTAGCTGTTTTACCGTTTATTTTTATGAATAAAAACCATTAATTAATGAGGAACATAAGAAACCAATCAATCGACAATTAAGGTCGACAAAAATATCTATACCATCATCTCCTAAGAAGTTTGTTTTTTATAATTTAATAGCTTATTTAAGTTTAGGTTAATTATGTTGATGCTCCCATTACTAGTCTCTTTCTTCAACTGTATTTAAAAAAGTTTAATTGATTATTTAATTTGCATATTTCGATACTTCACCATCTATTTTTATATAAATGGGAGAGACTTATCGATTTGAAACACCTCATCATAACATTGATAATTGAATTTCCTGAAATCGTCATTAATTGAATCAAATCGAAGTTTGAATTAATAATATCGACTTTATTGCTGCATTGAAATTATACGATCTTTGATTTTATTTAAATAATGTTTTTGTCAAATAAGTTACACCATGTAAGTCTTGAACGTATTTGTCACTGTTGTACCTTTGCGTAAGACATTGATGAATGTTGTTGACATCGATTGCTTCTACTTTCTTATCGACAGCACTACAATGGAGACACTTTGCTAGACATTCGACTATTAATCAATGTGGAAATCTGGTCAAATTTCCAAAGATATACAACAAAGTTTGGGCGATTTTTTGTTTTGTTTTTTAGTTACAATTCTAATGATAACAACACTGACAAAAGGGGACGATATAATTTTTGTTTTCTTTTCGCACTTATCGTCATTTTATTAGACCCTTGCTATCAATCTGGCTTAGAGTAATCTCAACTAGCGCGGAATTCGTGAATTCTTACCAGATTCGCAATTTAATTTAATGTCCTATATGGGAAAATCCTCAATGATAACTTGTTTTACACGTTTCATCCTTTTTTTCATTCTTTAGTTTGTATTTTCGAAACAAACGACTTGAATTTTTTATAAATCCGCCACATTTCGGTGTCGAAATTTATTGAATCATCAGATTAAAGGTAGCTTTTTAGCTGTGATGATTTTATTTATTAACGTAAAATACCGATTATTACAAACTCCATGAAATGTCCAAAATTTGCTATTGAGTTTGTCGTCTTGGGATTACCTACGTTCACTACAATAAAACGGTTGCTAAGGTAACCAACTACCCTCACACAATCGCCCTTAAGATTTATATTCCCGAGGGTTGAGTGTATATAATAAGGGAATGTAGCGTTCTTACTAGACGACGAACAAGAAGACAAGTCAAGTCCGTCTTAAGACGACGAAATGCAGACGTTTGTAGAGATATACCTCTAGATGAACATACGTATATGTTACAGGAAAAGAGGATAAATGTTGGCTTAACTATTTCCACCCCTAAAAGATATAATTTTTGTGGAAATAAATTTGGGTAAAAACATGTAAAATCTAGATGGAATCATTTTTTTTTGTAATTATAAATTTTAATCTTATCAAATGTAAAATTTTTCATCTGTATGTACAGGAAGCTCTCAAGATAAATTAAATTTGAAATATCCACCACCAGGCACGTTGTTTTTCTTTCTGTTCGTTATTTTTTTTCCTGTTCTAAAAGCGGAGGATAATGCCGTTATTGTCTATTCAAATAGTAGGATATACGAGTTGATTTATATCAAGGAAGAAAGTATAAAATGATTGGAATCATTCTAAGTAAATACATAAATCGATGAAGAAACTTTATCGACTATTATTAACAGAATTATTACTATTATTTCTGGGTATTTTATGTTGTTTGATTATACGTCTATGAAACCTGACGATAGTGCATTACTAAGATTAGAACAAACAACAAAAATTTTAATGAAACTTCCGAGTTTACATCAAAACAGAACAGTTTTAATCAAGGTTCCTTATGTTTACGACTTTAGAAAACATTAAATAGGAACAGACAAATAGATTGTAATGTTCATTGTAGATCAGTGCTTAATCTAACATTTCAACTTTAATTATTAAAATTTGCTAGAAAGTCAGAGGACCACACAGCACTGTCATTTTTAATCTCTTGAGATACACCGAAGGTATTATCTAGTCAGAATTGACTAACGATGCAATATTGATGAAGTTTGAAGGTTTCGTTATTCCTGTAGACCTGTAAATATATCGAAGCAGAGTGTCTGTCAAATCAGCAGTGCAAGAAGTGTTAAATTGTGTCAATGTTTATAAAATCTACTTTAAAAGTTAGGTATAAGTATAACGTGAAGTTTGCATAATAAACTAGATTCTTTTAATAAAACTTAATATCATTTCATTTTTACAGTGTTTTTATTTTTATTTTTAAACCTCAATAAACATTTTATAGACCTTTAGTAAACATTCATTACACCGAAAAACTCTATGTAGTACATTCTTGTAAATCTTAACTTCACAAAACATCAATTGTACTATCTAGTTTGGACATGAATCTATACTTTGAACTGTTTATCTCTTAAGCCTAGTCTACATGGAGACAGATTTTGATGGCAGCAACTGTAGCGAGTACTGCATCTGTGCACAAGCAACACTCGCAACTTTCCCAACTGCAACAAAGAAAAGAAACTTACAACCCAAATTTGTGGCACTTTGTAGATATATTCGAAAGTTTTGTTACCAACATCTGCTATGTTACTAGTGTAGACTAAGCTTAACCGTTACACATACAGTGTTGGTTTTTCTAATGCGAACATTAGTAAAAATACCAATACCACCTATTCTTAGTCTAAGAATTCCACCCACCCTTAGAGCTCTTTTTAAACATCACATCCTCTACCATTTCTGTCATGATCATGGTAGTAAAACATCTGTGAGCAAATTTATCAGAAAAAGATCTACATTATCGACATCTTTTCCAATGTTCGCATGAGAGAAACCAACACTGTATATATTGGATCTTTACTACACAAAACATCATTTGTTCGTATTTAAATCTATATTTTGAATTGGAACTACTGTCGCTTAAGGACAGATTATGATGGCAGTATGCTGCAGATTTGTGACAGCCAACAGCGTGCACTGTAGCGTGAACAACTGTTGTATGAGTTGTCGCTATGTCCAAGCAACACTCGCAACTTTGTCACGTACAGACATCATGTTTGGATAGTTGCCTTGTTGTTTTTCCTGATTAACCAAACACCAATCAGTAACTCAGCTATACTTGGACAGTACATACTTGCGCCGCGAATCTGTAGTCAGAGTTAAAACTGCACTGTGTTGTCTGTAAAATGTGTCTCTATGTAGACTAGACTTAACAGTTCCACCTAGATATATATGTATTGTTAGAAACGTGTTGCAAATACTGCTGACAATACTCGCAACTTGAAACATCGGTTACTAGTGTTATGCAGTAACGCTACCGATTTGCATTGCAAACATTTATCTTGTGTGTCTTTCACTTTGCATTTTTAGTTTTGCTAAATTTTACATAAAATACAGCTTTCAGTATGACTAGATATACAACACAATACTGTAAATAAACACCCTCGCAAAAGACATGCTGTACACTGAAATTTTGTATCAAAATCGTATCTACAGATCCATTCGGTTGTTATAAAGTCGTTCAGATTACTGGTCTGATTGCTTTTTTATTATGACATCATTATTTCTATAGATGATGTTAAATACTGGACTAATCGTACATATTCAACCGATAATCAGGTAGCTTTATAGCGTTTTTATGGTATTTTATAGTTTTCCATTGGACTTGTTTGTGGTTGTAATATGCAATGGTACTAATTTTTAATCATACAGATATGTCAAAAAATTGCTATACTGATACCATACGACTGGTTTTCAATTCTCTACATTGTACTATTACGTATTTGGCAAGCAATTCATGATTCCAGTTATTCTTAACTTCTTACAATTTATTTTAAATCAATATAATCGTATATTTTATTGACTTGTTTGCTTTTTTACCCTACAATAAAAATATATAAATAACTATATCAACTTCCATAATAACAATAATAAAAATACCAATACATACATATAAATACATAACTGGCATGTCTAAAAGAAATAATAATTTCAAATCTACTATAGTAGGTGTATGAAAGGAACGTTATACTATAATTTACTCTATTTTACATGATATCGAGTTCAATGGACATTAAAATATAAACTACAAATTTAAACAAATTATAATTTATAACAATTTAATGTGGAGGCTTTGATGCAAAATAGCAACAACAAGTAAAAAAGACACGATGATTATACATCCATTATTAAATACACATTTAAGTGTAACTACATGCGACAAATTTATTGCTGTTATTACAAGTTTCTGTAGCTTTTTTTTTGAAGGAAGTCAGCAGCCTACAGCCAAATACACTTTAGTTAATAACCACTTTCTGTATATTTTCTCGTTTATCATGATAACAGTGGCAAGTGTATTGAAAGACTGCCCCATTTGTTGGACTACACTTGGCATTTTTTTTTTTATTTATTTATTATCTAAATTAACTGAACACGAGAAAAAATCGTCACTATTGTATTACAATATAATCCAAAGATAATAGAACATAATTATAGTATAAATAAAGCAAACGGAAAACAGGAATGTCATCGTGTCGGTGGTCGATTTATGGAATTCGCGTGCAAACATTTTCAACACGATCCAATGGTTCTTAACTTGTCACAAATTATTAAATTTCTTCCAGCTCTATTAAAATACACGATTTTATTTATTATTCATATACAGTGGTGAAATTTTTTGATTAATTCACGTAAAACGTTTCCTACATAAATACAACATTTATTATTTAGTTTTATTGTTGAAATTGTTAATTAAAGATTCATATTTTTCTTGTTTACAACCGACATATCCTTGTAAGAGAATAACACCAATGATCATTCGTATGCAGACCGCATTTCATAACCTGGCTCCTCTCATGCATACCTTGAAATTCAACCAATATATACTCTATCTGTTTCGATTCGTTCAACTCGGCTCTTATAGACAAGAAAAACAACATCAATAGATCTATGAAGAGAACTGATCTACAAACGGTAAATTAATTGTTTGTAGATAAGCCTATACTTTTACTCGTATTTTAATGTCTAGTCGGCTGAATCAAAATAGATGAACGATACTGTTTTCAAAAAAAGAATTTTGTCAGGAAACTAAAAATTCATCAATCATTATCCGCAATATCGTTTTGTAACACAATCTCGTGAAGAAGCGTCAAATATTACAAAATATTCGAAAATCTTGACAAATTGAACTATTCTAATATCATCTAAGCTACAGTCTTATCATTATTATTATTATTATTATGAGGACTGTATTTTTAAAACTGGAAAACGGAAACATGATTTCGAACAGTTTTTGTGGAAAGCAACTTTGTAACTTTAGAAATCTTGTCTGTGACACGATGTTAAAAACTTGCATTCTCGTCTCAAAAGTTGAATTATTGTATACCAGCTGACGTTGTCAGTTTGAAAATGTGTGTTAAAGTGTGTATGTATAATATGCTGTGGTGACATCGATGAATCCTAAGGGGTGTTTCGTGTTGAGAAAAGGGGGTGAATTTAGCTGCTGCCTTTTGCGTACACGTATGCGCGTGTATAATCAATAATGTTGAAATATTCTTGTATATTTTCGAAAAATTTATTATAATGCAGCATACAACAAAGTTATTTGCCATATTTAAATTGAACCTCTCCTCTCACATGATTGTCACTTTTCTAATCTTGCGGAACAGGATTGACCGCATGAATTTACTGCTATTCCTCTCAACTTGACCCGATCCAACCCTTGTCAACTTGCTTGTAATTGTAAAATTAACCCTTCTAAGCGAAAATGTTAGTTTTAACGCTAATTTAGTAGGTTTCTGGTTGAAAAATCTACTAATTTCAAATCTATCAAAAGTTTATTGATTTAATATATTTACAAATTTAAAATTAACAAAGGGTGGGAAAACTATTGTTGTGTAAACTAGGGTGAATTTTAATTACAATAGAAACATCAAGGGATGACTTAATCAGTACAGGACCAATAGATTCTATTAGTCTTAAGTTGGTTGCAAAATCACGTGCTAAGTCTATTATCTTATCTTTATTGTTATCAGTTTAAACAATAGTTTTAATTGAAAAACTATGAAATTTCAACATCCGAATTACGAACTATCCAATCTAAATATGATGCAATCTTTGTGAATACAGATGGACTACAAATTTCACATAAATCTGTACCGAATGATACAACACCAACCACAACATTCTCATTATTAACTAAAGGACTACCAGAATCACCTTCACAAGTACCACGATTTTTATATCCACTAGTACAGATATTATTTGAATTAACATATGTCATATTATAATCAGGATCATAATAGATTTCTTCACATTCATCAACATCAATAACATCAACACTAACAGCTCGTAAAACTGGTGACAAATTCCTGATTGTTGGAAATTCTATATCCTGAGTTATACCCCATCCAATTGCTGTTAATGTTTGATCAGTATATGTTGCATTAGTATCTTTAAATGTTGGTAATTTAGCAACTTGAATATAATCATTCAAAATCACTGATTCTTGTAATTTTATCAGAGCTATATCATTGAGTAAAGTCAACGAATCGTAAGCATCATGCAGAATAACTCTACTACCAGCTACTGTTTTACGAGTTGTTTCGGTATCGTCAGTGATATTGTGAGCACCCAAAATCACACTAACTGTTCTAATACTGAATCGATAATTTTTGGATTAAAATTATTGGAAAATTTCCGAATTTTATACTTACACTTCACCACAATGTGCAGCTGTTAGAACGTAATTCGGTGAAATTAAACTACCACCACAGAAAGCACTGTGGTTTATAAGAAGACCCACCTGGAATGGATAGGAGTGAGGTACGACTTCATCACCACCGATTATCCGTGAATGAGGGTGGTAACGTAACGCTCTCACATTAGACCATGTTGTTGCCTAATAATCACTTATTGTCAGAAATAAACGGAAAGATTTGTGAATAGATACACCTACCCTTGATGGGGTTGAAATGATTAGTAATAGATTTAGCAAAACTACCAATCGATTCATTTTGAACTGTAATTGTTGTAAATTTTGGAAGTATTTTATAGATAATTTAATCTTATCAATCAACGGTAATTAATCTTATAATATCGATAGGAAAAATATACTTGAAACATCATTAGTAGTTATCAATGATAACGGATAATCTCAATAATCTTCTATCCTGTTATTGTGTTGATGATAAAACGTGGAAATTAATTTCGTTAACAATCATTTGAATCTTAATGTAAATTTTAAATCTTCTTCTAATTTGTTAAATCTGCTTAAGATTGTTAAGAATACTACAATTTGATATTATCGTTCCTACTTCACGCAATTACTAAAATCCGATTATAACTCACAAATTTGGTAAGGAATTAAACTAATCTCTTGTTGTAACAATAATTGAGCTGTAGATTTAAAAAAACAAAAACAAGTTTTGGTCGTTTTTTCCACGTTTTTGCAACAAAACTGATACTTTGACTTGACTTGTTCATCTATTTTACAACTCATAAAGCTCGATGATTTGTATTTACCGTTAATATTCTCATTTTATCACCGCAATAAACCGGAATATATCGCTTAAGTTTTGGCAAACACTTCTGTTCAAAACATATCTTTCCCATACGATTTTATTTTAAAATTATTTTTCTATCAATTAGGAGATTTCACCATTTCTTCAGATCATTGTTTCATTTGAACCACTGCAACGTAGTCGTTGAACAAAGCATGTTTTCGCCTTCTGAATAACAATAGGCCGACAGGATAATTAAAAAAGTTAAGTCTTATATGGTGGGGCTCTTGAACAACAACAATCAAACCAAAGAGGAGAGCAGCCGGAAAAAAAGCGTTCTTTTACATTGTGTATAACAGGAATGGTGGTAGAATATAGCAAAAGTATATACTTTTGAAAAAGATATGGAAAATTTACAGTAATTGTATAGCTGCAAGCTAAATTATAATACTGGAACACGACTAGAATTCGTATAATTTTTATAAAAGTTTTATAAAACCTCACTCTACATCGTGTTACATTTTTGTATCGTTATTGAAGAAAAATTGATTAATTGCGTACTCCATTTTAAACACACACCATAACAAACAGACTTCAGGTTTCCTATAATTGGGAAATCGGCAATTAAACGGTTGACCAAATATTATCTTTCATCAATATTTACACAGCATCGATACACGTTAAATTGAATTCTTTTTTTATAGAAATTGGAACGTTGGAAATTGTATACAAACACTCTGTTGCATCTATAGTGGAAGTATGATTTTTGATCGATCCATCCCGATCTAATAAGACGATGATATTATTTTGTTGAATTCTCGTCAAACAGGCAATCTTCTCAGGAAATAAATAAGTTTGTCGTTATGAAACTGTCACATGTTTCCTTGTTATATCTCAATATTTCATTAAGCTGCCCTTTACTTGCCAAATCGATCTCAGAAGAGTCTTTGGTGCAAAAGTGTGATCCTTTACATACTTTAGGGCGTATGCAAAGAACGGCTTTTTATCGCACTGATTACGCACGTTCGTTAAATGTGAGATTACAGCACGTAAAAATATCGTCATAGCGAATTGTTTGCGTTTGTATTGATAGAAACGCGCGTGAGCATCGCGTCACAATTTAATGAGAAGAGGAAGAGAAGAGGCGAGTGCATGCCCAATGCAATTGCAATTGTGATAATAAAATTTTTGTATGTGCTGCTTTTTTTCTGTTGTTTTTGCTAAAAATGTAACCTTTTGATATCGATCGCTTTACAGCTGAAATACAATAATGCCAAGTTACGATTTCTGTTCAAAAAATAGTACCAAAACCAGCGTAAACAGTTTTGCCCCGGTCGACGTCATCTTACTACTGTTGACGAGTCTCTGATCAGAAACACGTGGTGTAGCACGTTTTTTTTTATCACATTCATGCCACAGCGCGATTGCATCCACATAGATGCGCGATTGTCAGTTCATGAACATCTGTAAAGGTACACAGACTGCGACAGTAGTACGCCATACTTATCGCGCGTGATCAGAGCGATAAAAATCCGTTGTCTGCATAGGCCCTTAGATCATCTACAAAAAGCAATGTTGTCATTTTACTGAAAATCTGCTATGTTCCAATAAGCGACATGCTTTATTAACGAAAGCGGATAAAATTTTTTTGTATCAACTCAAATTTTGGCAAGACGGCCAAATTCCCCTGACACATACATATCTATCTAGGATGTTGCAGTATCATTATTTCACGCTTTCAGATGCTGTCACAATTAAATCTCCATTTGATGGTGTTAGAGAACATTTGACATGACGACTGTTATCGATTTTGTCGACTTCTATCTTTTTGGTGCAAGTCTTCTTGGAATCACACATCGTATATTAATTGATTGCGTGGTACTTATCGTCAAGGTGTGCCACACACACATGCGCACACACACACATAGACTATCTGATAGTCCATTAACGAATATAATAAGTATCAGTTTAGATAGCTGATCACATATATACAGTTTTAAAAGTAATGAAGCTTTTAACTTGACGACTATCTTTATATTGAGATATTGTCGAAATGAATTTCACAGGTCGATTATTATCTTTGATTCTTATCTTAATATTGAAAAATTCCTACTCTATTAATTTTATCTTGATTTTCATTATACATATTGAATATTAATAGGAACATATCAACGAAATTAGCTAAATTAACTAATACTATATTGTAGGTGATTATAGTCGATTTTATCAGATTAACAATGAATATATTAAAGCTTATTAAAGAATAAATGGTAGTTTGATTGTTACGATTTTGCAATAATCTCTCCAACTATATAATGTATTGAAGTTGGTATTAACGTTACAAGCACCTGAACCAATTATATGGCTTCGAAAGCTAGATATATGCTGAATTTCAACATTGCTTTGAACATTGGATTATATTTACATCCCTTTGAATTATTATCCACCGACTAAATTATTAAACAATATTCACTTCTATGTAGTTCATGTTGTTCAACGTAAAACTTTTGCAATATTACCACCACACTCACTATTACGATTATGAAAAAATGAATTTTTCGATGAAAAATTGATGATCAATTTGACTAAATATGAAATGAAATGTTCGTATAAAAGTTAGAGAAAAATCCGAGACAACATGACGATTTGTTTTACGATATATTCGTTCATTACATGCAACTTAAATAAATAACGTTACTTCTATGTCTGTAACGTCAATCAGAATTCTGAAAAGGTCCGCCTGTTCAAGAATAAATACCATCTATCTACTCATCATTTATTTAAAACGACTTTTACAACAACAAGTCATATGCATTTCTTACTTGCATTTTAAATAATAATTTTAAATTTTACAACAATATGCCATTGTAATTGGTTTTCTGATTATTGTTTCTTAGTTTTTATTACATGTGTCGGTTTTGTTTGAAATTACCTAATTACAAACACATACATTATAGATATATTTGAAGACTATATGCTTATTTTTTAGAAAAACAAATCTCTTTGTAATACAACCGAATAGAAAATAAATGTTAAATTTGATTTATTGTTGAAAAATATCTACCTCTTACAACGGACTCAAGTTCAATAATAGACGAAAGTAATGATGTATAATTAGAAAGAACTCAGTACATTACAATGTAGTCAATATCATTACAAACATAATCTATCAGATTGAATCAACAGTAAATTTCAATGTATCATCTTGACATTGACCGTTAAGCTATTAATAAAAACGCACTGTAAATAGCTACAAAACGAGCGAAATTTTCAACTCATTTTAATGACTTCAATCAAACAACGAACGCTAGTAGAGCATCACATGACTTACGTGAACATTTTTTTATGTTAGCCTTATTGTTATAATGGAATGATAACAGTTTTTTGGTTATGGTTTGTATCACTGAAACGTTGTTTTTTTAATAAATTATATCAGTAAGTATTGAGTGTTTATTTCACATCAATTTATCAGCTAGGATTATTGTTGATGATAAGTGGCTGATGAAATAGTATGAGTGGTATTTTTCCTGTTGGAATATTATCAATGATCTGATCCATGTTTTGATTGTTTTAAAACTCATGTCATCGGAAGATTTGTAACTTTTCGAAACCGAATCGAAGAGATATCGAATTTGACATCTAGTCAATGAAATTCTGAACAAATCCCTATCTTTAACTGTATGTCTAACAATAAGTAGACCAGTGAATTGACTAAATTAGCATTGACTAACTTTCATGTGATGCGAATCGTGACAACGATTAAACAAGCATGACGTGACACGAACATTGAAGAGAAAGCGGCGTACTTAATACAACAAACAAAACAAGGAGAACTAGTATCAGAAAGCACCACGTGACTTACGTCAACAATTACAGTTGATGTTTCTTTTATTAACAAAGTATTGGGGAATTTACAGCACAAGTCAAGGGAATCGATAATCTGAATTATCATAAAGCAAATCAACTGTGTGTATTAAATAATAAATTATCATTTCAATCGATAGTGTTGATTAGATTATTCATCTTACATTAGAACAATATCTTTTCTAATTGCTATTAAAGTCTTCAATTCATTAGTCTGACAGTGATTTCTATATTGTCTTAAAGGGTTTATCACCCTACAGTTAAAACAACACTCAATTCTACTCTTTAACCCTTTAACGAATCCGTTTGAGACAATTTAGCACAACTCGTATATAGGTTGCTGGAAAAATTATCATATAAAATTTAATTTTCTGGAAAATCGCAACTGTAATTGAGATTGCCTACTATACCAAAAAAAACAGATGGAATATTTACAGCCCTTTCGGTATACCCATTAGCATTAGAGGCATCAAAAGCTTTGCAGAAATAAAAATAAATTTTAATTGGTAATTTTGCCAAAAAAAAAGAGAAAATTACATGCACTTTCATCAACACTGAACAGTGACAATTAACATGATTTCCGGTGGCCGAACTTACATCATATAATGTTTTTAAAATAAAAGCTTTTTGATCATATAGTAGAGAAAAGCCAGAAGCAAAGTGCGGCACAATAGACCTTTGTATGTAAATTATCTATTGTTTCAGTGAATTGATGAAATTTGTGTGTTCCACATCAGTGAATTCGACGATATGGCAAAAATGCAACTACAATATGCACAACATCCGATGCAATATCATTCATGCAACATGTTGGTTTATTTCAACAGAAGCAGAGAAAAAAAATGCAACAACACACACACAACGAACAGAAATAAATAAAACAACCAAACGACAGAAAAAATATGAGCGAATTTTTTTGATAAATCGTTCTTTTTATTGTCAACTATTAAATTTTGTTGATTAATAATCTTTGAAATGTTCCATTTATAATTGTGAACTGGCGTTAAATGACCTGACAAATAAAACTTTTTATTATTTTTGATGTTTAATTAAATTATAATCCGATGTTGATTGTATGCGACATTGTGCAATTAAAATAATTATTTAAGCAACAATGCGAAACGTAAAACTTAACTTTATGTCGTTGGTTATTATCTCGTTGAAGCGAAAACAACACCACAAGCTGAATCTTAATTGGGAGAAAACTTGATACTGATGCAACAACATCGTCTACTAGACATATCAAAAAAACAAGAAACTAATAAAATAATCGATATTTAGTTAAAATAATAGCTCTATCTCCGATTTCAAGATTAAAAATGTCGATTAAAACAATAAATCTTGCAATATCGCAAAATACAAACTTTTCAGTTTTGGCAAACGATCGATCTACGTTCTTCGTATTATCATCGTTTATTACAAATAACATTAATTTATTTCACTACAGATAAAATAAACTGCGATTTTTAGTCATAGTCAAAACATAAAAATGATCAACATAAGTAAACATAATAGAGAAAAACTTTCTGGAATTGGGGAGAATTTTGGTAAATAGCGAAAGTGAAATATTGTAATCGATCTATATTTATAGCAATGATCCTGAAAAGAACTCAAACTTCTAGTTTATAGTAAAAGTTTAAATGGGTCTCTTTTCACAGCAATAGACAGGACTCTGGAGTCATAACGATGAAAGATTCGAAGAGTGTTTTGATGTCTTTTATGATTCTATCAAAAACTTTCGTCTATATCAACAACAAAAACGTAAACAATACACCATAAATTCGTAATCATACATAAAACGGATCAACGGATACGCTAGTAAAACACAGCTTCGGTAACGTCAGCAACTGTCTGAATTACTAGTAACTAACAGTTCGAATAATAATGAGACTGCTACAGTTTCAGGTGTCTTCATCTTAATCTTTAATGTGGCGTGTCATGTCCCGATCGGCGTCCGGATTGATTAGTTTTGTGGAAGTTGTTGCACGATAATCTGGACCATCTACCAATTTACCGAAACATTTGTCATTCATCGACTAAATAAACCAAAATAGATTGGTTCATTTACGTGTGTATTCATCCATCTTTCATATGAGAACAACCGTATGTATTCGATTGACATTGATTCACTATACTATATCTCTACCTTTATCTATCGATCTATTACATACACAGTTTTTACATCACACTAATTACCATCACTGACCGGATTAAACTGCTGATGATAGAGATAGACAGTTTTCAGGGAATGAATTCAGCCCTATTCCATCGAATAATCAGCAAAAATTGACAGATGGATTGATTATTATCGACAAATGAAAAGCCCCAATGGTATATGAATAATAACAATACTGAATATTTCAGCAATCAATTGGGAGCAGTTGGAACTGGATTTTTATTTAAAATTATAATTAATGGTTTTTCCAAAGGGAAAATGAATAAAAGATTCACAATTAGTTGGCAAGATTTGATTATATTTCCATAACAAAACGACGAAAAAAAACTTTCATTTTGAATTGTGATAAAATTTTTGCTAACATTTCAAAATAACAATTCTACACACAATTGTTTAATGTTTCGTATATTTTTATATTTTGTTGATTCGTTCATTTGGAAGAAAAAAATGTTTATCCAAATAGCGGTAGAACGTCATATTCCTGTTTTCACTTAATATAAAAGTTTTTCAAGTGAAATTTAAACGAATTGCATACAATACGAAGAAAATGTTTGCCATAAGAAATACAAGAAG
>JAZBGY010000034.1:37101-131480 GCA_037414755.1 Lydus trimaculatus
AAGTACGCACGAATAATTTAAAGTTTTCAAATTGATAAATTCACGAATTCAAATCGATATTTATTAAATTAATCATCAAGGAAATATTCTACATTTTCTTTATTAACATTGAGCACTGACCGTATCGGAGAATCTCCCCGAGGACTATATCATGGAGAATTTACAACTAGTAGTGACCCGGTGGCAGAACACCGGTTCTCTCTGTATCGCTATTTCAATATCACCACCCTATACTCTCTTGTTAGGCTAATATTTACGTTGAGCTTTAATTACAGATTTTCTACTCTAAAATGGAATGATATTAATGTTAGATTTTTAACGATTCAGTATTGTATGTGGATAATTTTATTACAACTGATGTTATAGTCTTATCTCTGATATCCTGCGCATCAGTAACGATAGATTTGCATGGCTAAAGAGTTTTGTAACAAACTTTAAAGTTTGGAGAATGTTGAGGCGTCGCAGGATTATTTAATTTAAACTCTTGACAAAATAATGTCTGGCTTTCTTCAATCCACAATATTAATGATAAAGTTTCGAGTTTAGTTCACATAAATATACAATAATATAGATACACAATATCATCAATAGATAATGTAATGAATTTAGCTTGTGATTAGTTGAACGGAAAAGTTTCTGATCAACAAGTTTAATCATTACTTTACAATTCTAAAGAAACGCTTACTATTAAAGTAAAAGTTTATATAACGTTGAGAAATCTCTAAGTTTGTCTGATATTACATGAGGTTATTAATTATCTCATCAAATACTAAGCAAATAAAGAGATCTCTAGGGCAATTTTGACTTAAACTTGTACAAAGCTTTGATAATTCGTCAACAAACCCAAATCAAACTTTGATTGCTAAGTAACTCATAAACCAGACAGTAAATTCGATCAACGATTGAAAACTAGATCACCGTAAAGAGCCTGCCCCACTATACAGAGATGATCTCACCAATTTTTACCTATGTTTTAGAACGACCACTATATTGATCGTTGAATTCTATGATTTGTTTGTAGCACCACTCCACTTCCTATAATGATAGGTTGATAAATTTATTAACATAATTTGAATACCTATAACACTGTATACGGCACCGTTATCTTGTTTGATGATGCTTATCATTGGATAAATATTTAGCCACTTAAACTGTAATTATGAGACAGGCACACTTCTAGATTTAAGAGACAAATACCATTTACATACATACATAGAACAAATAAAATACTTGACTATCTTTGTGTTGATATACAAATGACTGTAGGTATATGTGGTTGAGAGTAGTTGTTTAAATTGATGCAAAATTTCGGATGTATACAGGTGTTAAAGTGGCATTAAGAAAGACAAACTTGGACAGCTTACGAGATATGTTTAACTCATAAGATGGGAATTTCTATTCAGTATATAGTAGGTACATGACACAAGTTTACTGAAAACTTATTATACGCTGAAACTACAATATTATATGTATATCCTGAATACTGTAAGTAGAGTAAGATTTATGTTGATTTATGCAACTGGATAAATGCACACAAATATTCGGTGTGTTACAGGAAATTCCATTTACAAACCGTCAAAACGATGAGATTTTTTTTGTAAAAGAAAAAACACTCGAAGAACATATGGCTTTGTTTATATCGGTTAAGCTTAACCGTATAGAAATATACAAAACGTCTCGACGACTTTTTTGTTGTCGATTTTTAACATATAGGCAATCATCGACTGCACTCATCAAGTCGGCAAGTCGTTTTTAAAACGAAGAAAAATTTACGATCAAAAAATCAAAAAACAGTTTGTTTTCTTTCCATTTCTAATACCAAAAAAGATTTAAAGGTAAACAACATAACAAAATTAACATTTAATTAAAGATGGTAGTGAAAGATGGATTTGTGAATTTTAAAATACCAACAGTTGGAATTCAACAATCTCATCATGAATAAATAATTGTAAATTGCCTGAAATCAACGAGCCGAATCAAAGACTAGGAAAGGGTCCAAGTCATCATCCATAACTAGGGAATACGTTTGGTTGGATGCTAATGTTCGCATTTACCGGGTAATCAGTTACGAGCTCGTCAAAACGTGATACCGCAACATAGAAACCGCCCCAAGACCATTACTATTACCACTACTGTTACAACACTACTGCTATTGTTGTTATTGCCGTTGGTGCAGGAAACTTGGTTGACATTTCAGTTGAACGCAAAGGTGGTGCTGTCTCTCTAATGCAGTATGTCAGGCATCAATGTTATTAGGACAGTTCTGAAGCAATCCTGGGAAGAAGATAATCAGTTTTTGGGTATTATTGTGGAACTTTTCTTACGATTAGACTGATTCTGAGCCTAATCCGTAAGCTTGAATCTTTCTAGTCTCCTTCGAAAAAAAAACAACCAATTCAGCATTGAATGAATAAATCAATATTACGCTCTGAATTTTTCTCATTATACGATAATCAATCAACGAAAACCTGACCGTTCTTGACGTAAATATTTGTTGTTTGAATAGTAATGGACAAAGTATGACAAATGGGATCATAAATAAATAAAAATGAGACGTACAACAATAAAGTTCAATAGTGCATTATAAAAACAAATATTTATTTTTCCATAAAAATAATATAAAAGAGAGAATTGTAAAATATTGAAAAATTTTAAGCAATTTATATTCAATGTAACCATTGTAATTATTTGTGAAATAGAGAGACGATTAATTCTTTGAAAGACTCTACACTTGGGAAATTTCATTCTATCCAACTTGAATTCTAACGAAATTTTCCCATCTTTTATCACGAATAAACTGTGAAGATTCACCATTCTGTACGTTTACAGAAATATTTGTATATAATAAAAATGAGAAAATTATTGAAATAAATATCCAACAATCGTAGATCATAAATCTAACATTATTCTAGATTAGTAGCCATTAAAATGATTATAAATATTCAACAATTAACATTGTGCTTATCTTGACAGGTGTATTAGCAGAAGTGGTCGTAAATTAGATTTTAGCCGCATTAAAAATTGAATGTTTCATATTGTTAACACCTTTTTTTTATAGATAACTCAATAATGTTTATGATATAAAATTCAAATGGTCGTCGTAAAATGAATAAAAGCGACTAATTTATGAGTGATAAAATAACGAAACGAGTAGCTTCTTTTATACCAAGAAAATAGAAAAATTAGTCAAAAATTAATATCCAAGAAATTTCAACTTTATTAAAATTCATGAACCCGCCGCCAGAAGACTATAATAAAATGAATAGTTTTTGGAATTCTTCACAAATAAGATTTGTGACCTGACCTGACCTATTAAGGATTTATTTATAGCCACAGCCAGTTAGTGGCGATTTAAACGATGAATTGAGTAACGTGACAAAATCAAGACCGTTATTTGCATTACTGGCTTTCTAAGAGAAATAAGTCTGTTCCAACCAAGAGTTCTGATCATATGTGGTTGGAAATATGTCGGTTAATGCATAGAAGACAAGCATGCATGACGATCAAGCATCCCACCTCTCAACTGTTATGGTCTTATTGACAATGAGAATAATTCATAAAAACTAGTCATAATAGACTAAGGATCCGCAGAAATCCTTCCACTGTTTCAACTTTTTGCATTTTGATTTGTAAACTTTGAAATTTCCTCACAAAGTGGCAAACCGTGAATCGTGCTTATTAGTGTATTTTGAATATCCAATGCGCAAGCGTGTGCAGATTCCTCCAACAGTTCCTAGCTGGTGACAGGAATGAACCTTATATTAACAGTGACTGGAGCTCTGTAGAAAATCAACAAGAAGTAAAAAAAGACATTCGTGCAGCAGCCATCTAAAACTATCAAAAACACTTGGTTCACCCTTGGAACAACAGGCTTAGGCCAGTTAGCCCATAGGAGGAGCCTGCTTATGATTATAAAAATTCCACCTTTCAAACTATATTCGGATATAACATCATCATTGCGATGATCGCTATAACCGGATTCTACTATGCTTGAAAAATTAAAACTTGAAAATTAAAATGTTGTAATAATAGTAGTGTGATGATAGAAAGAATACAACAACTTTTCTCGATTCTTTGACGATGCATAAATTTTTGTTAAACAAGTTGAGATATAGAACAGAATAAAAAAGCTTATCTAGCGTACGTACCTCCACCATCTACTGTAATTTCTCCCTTGGGCTATGTACAAAGCTCTAACCTTTTGTTATATAGCCTCATGATTCAAGTCGAGCTTTTCATTAGTGCCAACCAACTAGAAACATACAGATGGAGCAAAAAAATAAACAAAACAAAACAAAACAACGAATAACAACCACAACAACAATGATAAAACAATTAGATACGTAGATAATTGTTTGCATACGTTCTGTTTTCATGATTTAATTATTGCTAAAACTTTTTGTTTGATTACAGCAATAAAACAAGAAAAACAATATATAATCACAAGTTATTTTCTATTATTGCAAATATGATAGAACAATAGCATCCAATCAATTACATAGATGTAAAAAGGATTTGACATGGAACCTAGTATGACCGTGATGTCTGCAGGCTTTTGTTGGACTACGTTCACGATTAACGTTCGAGATATATATACAAGAAGGGGAGAGAATGTATACGTAATTGCGGACATTGCTTTTGTTTTATTATTGTCGTTTTTCTTATTTTTCAAACTTGTTGTTTGCTCGCATACTCGACAATTGCAATATAAAATACTAGTTGAATATTACAATAATTGGAATTAGAAAAGTAAAATATGCTCGTTCATTGTTTTGTATTCTAACACATACAAATGATGCAATATCGTTATATTTCATATTAATTAAGTTGACTCGTGCATCTGAATTAAAGTGTTCTTCACTATTGCAAAAATTGTTTACGTGTTGTTTTACAATTGTGCAATTAAATAAAAATTGTATGTAGGTATCTATTAAGCTGTCATTGATTATTTTTCTTTTTTAAAAAAAAAAAAGTAGATAGCTTTAAAAATCAATCATCATATGGACTTTGTCCGAGTTTCAACACATTCAAAATGAAAATCTTCCTGTGAATCCTCAGGGTTGTAGAATGTAGTAGGATTATTATACTGAATGTAGACGAGTAGCTTAGACGAATAATTGGAAACTGAAATAACGAGCATTCTTTGCTTTGTCCGTTTTCGTTTCCATCTTTTAATTTTCTATTTCAGTAGATACACCTAAGGCAAAATCACCGATTCCAGACATTCTATACACATCTATCTGTCTTTGATCTTTTTTAAAACTCCAACCAATTGGGTATACAACTTTTATGTGAAGAACATCCTCAATTCTGCCATTGACAGATAATTGATTAAATATAAGATTAAAGCTTATATTGCTAGATCGTTCTCAACTATATGATCAAATCACACATTAATTAAGATTTAGCTTATCTACAAGATGCAAGATGCAAGATCATATCTATTTTATTACTTATTTTCCATCACAAACTAGACACGATTATTAGCTTTATACACTTGTTCTCTAACACACTATCACTGAATATTGATTTAGGCGCTTATTCGTAAAGTTAACAACAACAACAACAACAACATATCGAAAGTTGTTGAACTTTAAACATATAGTTACTGTTTAATAGTCATCGATCACAGTAGCTGAAGGTGTAATAATACGAGTACATGACCAGTGGCAAACTAACCTGTTTCACGCATAATTGTAAGGATCCTTTGTTGGAATGTTGGGCGGTATCTACAATCGTCTTCAGGACTTTATTGGAAACAATAGAATAATATGGCGGCTATTGGTGTTGAAGTTGAGAATACGTTATTTGTACAGCATCCGAATCGAATTAACTGAACGGGCAATGACTTTTTATAGAGTGAACACAAGGAATTGCAAACAAGCAAGAAGGAAGACACAACATTCAGAAAGAAAAGTGTAGGAAAAAATTGTATAATTGTACAGATCTATATCTTGTAGACCAGGACCGGATCAAATTTTTGATAAAAGGCTATCATTCTTGTATGAAAAATTTGTTCGATTATTGCGTGTTTTGTGAGAGAGCTAATCCGGTCCTGTTCGGTCAATAATAAGCATCTGGTCATTGTTACATGCCGCTACCGTCTTTTCATAATTATCTATTTAAAAACCTCCTTCTATATAGTACGGATAAGGAAGTCATTAATTATAAAGTCCATCCTCTCTAAGTCATGACGTAAACGAGAATCATAAAATACACACAATTCAATAATAAATTAATTCTAAAATCTACATTCCGATAGTTTAATTAAAAATACCTGATATTTATTATTTGAGTAGTAATAGAAAAAAAAAGAATATCCATTTGAAATGGTTTTGTGGACGATAAATAAAATGTTGGGCCAGTTTAAATCCATATAAAATACACTGTAACAGTATTGATTCGACACATCGTAGATTGATGGGAGTTTAATTCAAATAAATTGAACTGTCTCCATTATGGTCGGCTATCATTTGTATTTCTATGTATGTGGCTTTTACTCTACTGTTATTTCGTTAATTAATTACAACAAAAAATTGTAAAATAACTACAATTATTCAACTGGAGTTTCTTTTTTGAAACAAACCATCAAAGAAGCTTTACTGACAATGAAACAAAAAATTAGAATAAACAAAAAAGAATCTCTTGGGTCTTTTGAGTGGAAAAACGAATTTAAAGACTCGATCATCGGTATAAGAAAAAACTGGATGTGTTTTCAATGTTTCTGTTGAAAGTGCGGATAAAAGGCTGTTTGATGTTCCTTTATTTTTTCATCATGTTGTTGTTGTTGTTGTTGTTTGTACGTGTTAGATTCAATTTAATTTATCCGTTAATGGAAACTTGAAACATTAAAAACAACAAAAGGCGGTTGTTATTTAAAAGTTAAAATGTTGTGCAAAATTCGTCTCCTAAACCAACATGGGAGTTGGTTTAAATTGGAAATTTGTTGATTATAAGTGAAAACCATAATATACCAACCTGAAAATCCAACTTTTAACAAAGCTAGTTTCAATTCGAAATTGTATGTAAATAGAGAGATAATGGAAATATTACAACTGAAGGTTAGTTATTATTTGTCAAAATATTGTATTCAAAGGATCTATTTACATGATTTTGACTATTGAAAGCATCATTTACAATACAATATGTTTAAATATTAGAAGGATCCAAATCTACAATTGAGTTGAGATATCGGTAGTCCGCAGATGACACACAGATATCGTTTTGTTATATCGAGAATGACAAATACGACACGTGAACATTAAAAGAAGAAAAATCTTCAACACAATAGAACGTGTAGGAATCTGAAGAAGCCCAGTTCAATAAGTTTGACATGATATTGTGTGTGCCCAGTTACGTTTCTTTGTCACCAACACAAATACATATGTACATAGTTGATGTTGCCAAGAATCGGATTAGATAGTTTCAGATGCGAACTACAGGAGGTCCCATGTGTGGGCCGGTCAACCCTGACGACCGCACCTTCACGCCAACATCGGGTAGTATAAGAGAACACTCAACTGGGGATTTATAACCTGTCCATATCTCCTCAACAGATTCGAGATCAGCGCCTTTATATGTTTGTGTGAGAGTGTAAATTGCAATGCTGAAATATCCAATTTAATCAATATAAGTAAAAAAGAACATCGATCGTATTCCGAAAATTCTCACCTTAGTCTTTGATTAAACCAAAATTAATACCTGAAAAAGTAGTGCTTTAAATGATCTATAACTCAGCGGAAAGCCCACACGCATTCACCGAAATCCTGATAATTACCCGTTGAAATTTTTCAACGCATAACAGAAATCCATATAAACGTGTAGGTAGATGAAATATCATTATTTATAATTTGTATTTTCAACCAATAAATTATGATCATTCCACTAGTCTGTCCTATAAATAATAACAAAAAACCCTAAGTAACAATAAAGAATGATTTCTAATTGGGGTTGGAACCATGAAAGGAAATCGATGATGAATCAGAAATGAAACAAAATAAACTTTCTGATATAAGAATCATGGTTTTCTATATTTTTTGTTTTTATTTATAGTTGCCACATAAATATATTCCAAAATGCAAATGGTACTGGTTGAATTTCACACTGGTTGAGTTTCAAGTGAGATTCAAAAAGGATGGTGTCTGACCGACCCATATGTGTGGGTGCCAGTTAGAGAAACCCACGGGACGTCGTCCGCACATAGACCGAATATATAAATACACGGTAAAATCAAATTTTCAATTTAAATAAAATCGGTAACACCTGCAACTACAATCAACGTGTTAGTCAAATCTTATCAGCTCTAATAAACGTTTAACAAGAGAATCAATTTAGTGTTAATGTTAACGTTTGGTGGTGGTGCGGATGGATGGTGGACAAGTATATAGAAGAGTGTTAAGAAAATTTATGCGTAAACCAATTAAGATTCTTTTAAAACTACAGAGTAATTTTCGTAAAGACTTATTGATGATAATTTCCTGAAACCAGTCTGACGACAAGACTTAATAATACGACAATTTTGAATACATTATTTAATTCAGCACCCCCTTTTGACAGCATTTTTCGTCTCGACTGTGCATTATTATTGAGTTTTTGCGTGTTTTCTAGACCCGTTCCTCTACTATAATTATAACGTATACCGAACAACGTATATACAGTAAGGTAATGATATTGATATTTAGCAACACGCTGCGATCAAATTACTGTACTTAATTTATACACGATCCCTTGTAATTTCACGTGAGCCTAACTTTACTATTTCTCATTTTTTTTTCCCCTGACTTGGTATATGTAGTGTAATCTTATCTCACAAAAATTTGAATATCTGATAAATTCATATTGTTTGCGTGGGCATTATCTTTTACCCAACAGTTTGAAAAACAATCAGATTTTCCAACAGTGCGGTAACGTTTTAAATAATTGAAAACCCGGTCTGGGGGTGGATGGAACAAAAAAAAAAACAACAACGAAATTTCTCTTCAATTTATACGAAACAAAGTTGTTTTAATTATTAGAAAATACCAACCTTTTCCTCTGTATTATTATCCGTTGTCTTGGCACGGTTTCTGGGTGCTAGAATTGGGCGTCTAATAGACTTGGGTCTGATATAATGTAGTTTCAACGTATGTGGTCCATTTTAATATCATCCCAAAGGGTGTAATTACCTTAAATGTTATTTAAACTTAATGTGATAATTAACTACAGGTTTCATTTGTTAGAATAGCGGGTGTGCTCCATGGGTATTATCAATTATAAAACAACAACAAAAAATAATAAGTTTGCACCTACGTTCTCAGTTAAGTGTCCATATTTTAATCGGCATTTGCATACAACGTATACACACACACACACATATATGTTGATGATGAATTGCTTGAACATGTCATTTCAATATTTGTCATGATGTAAAAGCTTTCTTTTCTCTCTCCATCTCCAACTGTCTCATTATATCTCCAAGGCTTTTGTGTTTGTATATGAAAACAGAAATATTCTCAGTTCATTTTTTATTTATAATACAAAAACCGCATGCCACTCACATATGCGTTTGTATCATGAAAACCACCAATTGCCCAGAAAAATCCGTAATACCAACTTTGTGTTTTATTGAAACTATCAATTAAAATTTTAATGAGAGAGACGGATCTGAGTGATGAAATAATATACGAAAATCTACATGTACAATGTACTTGTGTAAGAGTTTCAAGCTGTACGAGTGTTCATTTTCCAATAGAGCTTTGCATTCATAAGCTTATCTCGCAGCGCCCGTAGGACTAATCCCCGCCAAAAGCACAACCCATCGGGGTGTTGTAAAATCCAAAATCGATATTTCATATGATAGAAATTACCCTAGACGTGTATGTATGTTATATTTACTACGAAAATTTATTTAGTTTACACCCCAATCCGGGAGAATTTCATTCCTTCTGTATTATGCAGATAAACGTAGTTAAAATTATAATAAAATTTACATACGTACATCAAACATTTCTACAAAACGAATATTTAAGTTATATGTATTGTTGATTTCTTTTTGTTGTAATTTTATGTTGGAATATATCACTATTCATTTGGTGTACTAGTAAGTTGACTTAACGGCTTTACAGGAGACAAGAAAACTTTCCTAGTAAGCTGGTTTTATTGAATTCTAAAACTAAAACTTATCTTTTATACACATGTTCTAGTTTTACACTCAACAAAGCTTTCGAGTCGGATATTAGAGTTTTGTAAGAACTTATTCTGCCAAAAATTGAATTAAGTTTCATGTAGTTCAAAGGGAATTAGGATTTCACTGTTAACATGTGGATTTAAAAAAAAAAAATTGAGATGGAAATTGAAAATTTGTCATAAATCACACTTTATCGACTGAAAAATAGATTTTGGTTGAAAATATTGTACATCAAAAAGCTCTCAATTTAGAGGCATTGTTTCAATTTCTTGATTTTATTTTTGAATTCGCTTTCAGTTTAATTAAACGCTTGTTTCTCTCATGTGCGTTGGCTGTCGGTAAACAGGTGTTCCTTTAACTATGAAGAGTTGTTGAAGGGACTGGTTGCCGACAAGTTATTTTAATAAGTCTTATGTCTGAAGATATTCGGCGCCTCGACGGTCCCACTCAGTTATCGACGCTTTTAATTTATCACCATTTGCCATTTAATCAAAGCAACATAATTTAATATATCAAGTTATAATTTACGTCCTACATAGCAATGCACTTAAGTAGATTTAAGTATTCGCGCTTTCATCCTTTGATTCTTGCGGCTGCTGACTCGTTCGTCGGTCTATTGAAAACGATAGGGTCGTTATATAGATGTGTGTAGGGGTCTCTCAAGCTGCAACCAACTGGCGAATTTATAATAAGTGAACACGCGCGCCTTTCAAACTACAACAGCAGCCTACATTTACACACTGTTATTTTAAGGATAGAAGAGACACATGGTTCAACACATGGTTACACTATACCGCACTACCATAAAGCTGCCATTTTATTAGTAAGCAATAGCCCGTGAGGAACATAAAATTACCCTCGGGAACTAGGGAATTTACACTAATCCTCGGCACGATCTGAAAACCATCAGTGACCTTTGTTGTTGTTATTGTTGTTGTTACTGCTCCTGTTTAAATTAGGGACAACGTTAAGTAAATTCCCGTGTTTCTCTATATCACAGTGAATTCGCCCCCCGCCCCACCCCTTCATACGTCCTGTTTACATGTGGCCCTTTCAAAACGAAAAAAAAATATATGGTTTACTACTGGAATTGAGACAGTTCAAAGGTGCCTTTGACGACGGCATGAATTAAACCAGTCCCTAATATGTAAGTGATATCTCCAATTTCAAAATGGCGTCCCATTCGAAATGAGGGAGTGTTAACATTATTTGTTTAGGATATTTAGACAGGCAGACCTTTTAGACTGTAAATAATTTCTGTTGATTTTGAACATATGAAGAGAAAAACTTGAATTTTATTGTAGTAAGAAGAGCAAAGGGGGCCAGATTTGATGTATTAACAAAATAAATAAGCGAGATTTTAGATTTGCTATTACCAGAAAATTGCGCAAAATACAATTCTTTATCTTTATTGTTATTATTATTATTATTATTATTATTACTATTGTTATCTATTATCAAACAAAATAAAGGGTTAATATTCCGTGTACATGTCTCGATTTAAAAGCAAGGCTATCTTTAAATCGAAGGTGTTGGATTAGAATGAAAACAATGATTATTAACATGCGGAACTATTCATATCTTAAGAGGCATCAGTCAGAAGACTCGCTTGTCAAGTCATATCAGTTCACATCTCAAGACATAACATAGACCTGTAATGGAAACTCGTGTTCACCTGGAGCTGCTCTGTTTTCTTATCGTTTTGTCTATTGTTATTCTAAATGAAAAAGAAAAACAACTCTTCTGTAAAAAGACGAAAATTTTCTATAATTTTCAACAAATCCAATAATAAAACTTCATATTTATTGAGCGGAAATCTTGCTTGTCAGCGTCCAAAAACCAACCAACTGACTAGCTTACCAGAATCTCAACAAATATCTCTATTTATCCAATACAAGGATATCATCATCGGGATTGAATTGATCTTGTGTAGGTTTCTTTCGTTTTTTATTTTTTCATTTAGAATTTCGTCTCTCTTTCAGTTTTGTTGTATCTGTTGTCGTCGATATAACAAAAATGGACATTATCGAAAACTGTCACAACCACCTGCAACCGGTTCGTATTTATTACGCCTACTGTATCCCTGGAACGGTGATTGCAGTGAAAGCAATTAATTTTTATCATGCTGTGAGATAATGTCAGTGATGGTGGTGTGGCGGTGGCAGTAGCACTTCAGTACCAAGTTTTTGCACGATATCAACTTGAATTATATGATAAACTTGCACCTAATAAATGACGACTTGAAAACTTTCAAGACAATATAGGGGGGAGGGAAACGAGGGAGAAGAACCACAAATTTTTGCCATTACTATAATTACTATCAATTTATTGAAATTGTGTTTGCAAATTATCTTTCGAACTAATTTGGTTGAAATTGTAACAACCTATCATTTGTTGATTTCTTATCCTTTTAGGTACTTAGGTGAGTTTCCTTTTACGTTATAATCATGTATTATTAATATTCAAACCAATTTACACCATATGCTTATTATTATTATTATTATTATTATTATTATTGAAATAAACTTCCAGATGTTGTATGACAAGAAATCAATATGATGAGTAATAATTACAATTTTCCAATCAACATCAAAATTAGATAAGGAAGAAAGAGATGTTTTCATTCAAAATTCAAACGAGTTTCTTCTTCAACAATAAAACGCGTAGTGATTAAACAATTAAGAGAATATAGGGACGTCTAAATAAAACCGTTGGTTGCTAGAGAATTACCATTTAAATATCAATTAATTCGAAAATTATCGTCATACATAGATTGCCTTAATTGGATTTCATTGAAAATTGAATTTGTTCTGGTTGAAATAGATTCTAGTCAACATCATCATCATCATCATCATTATTAACTGCTCCAATCAAAATCGCCTTATAGCCTTTTAAATGATGACTGTGATTAGGACCGTTGTTTTCTCCTTGTAAGAAATCTTTAAAATTACTGTTTGCATCCTGGTAGTTGTTAGTTTTAAAGCAACTAACACCGTTATACATGTTTGTTCAAAATGGTAAATTATAAAAGCCTAGAGCTTTGCGTGAGTTACACTTATCAATCACACGTTGAAGAAAATAGATTATAATTAAAAAAAAATAACAATAATAATAAGGAAGAAGAAAATCGATTTTCTTTTAATAAATATTGATTTATCCAATAATAATCATCAATTGATTAGTTTATTGCAATAATTTACAATTAAATATTAATGATAATGTGGTATGTGTGTGGTAAATGTGGGAATTTCAAAAGAAATCCAATTTGAATTTTATAAATTATGATTTATTATAAATCACAAATTAATTAATTAAAATTTCAAAATATCAAAAAAAATTCAATTTAATAAACAATTTAACATTAGAGTAGCTTTAAAAATTAATGAAAAGATGATGATAATAATACGAATAATACAAAGTTCTATTATCTATTACTTTAGAAAGATCAAAGTTCGTTTGAAATTTATTCTATCATCAATTTCAATCATTATCACACGTTTATATTCAAAGATCTGTAGCTATAATGGAAATTACGATGCAACAAAATTACCTTACGGCTGTAACAACTATAAATATATATCTATATGCATATTGCAAAAAACTCGATAAAATAAAATCAATATTAAATCGTATCGTTATAATTAATCTTGATCATGGTGTTTTTTTTCTCCACACATTAATGATAGTTGCAAAGACTAATTGGCAACCGGTAATTGGCGTTATTCAATTATTCTGTATTTAATGATTTAATGTGTAGTTTAGACATTATTATTAGACAAATCTAGATCACCATTTTAGTGTAGGTAGATTTTAAGCCACCACATCCGAATTTGGACAAAAGTCTAATGATACGAAATTTCACGAAATTCAGCAGATGCTCCAGCAAATTTGGGAACATCCACAATACACTGTATAACAAGCAGAAGAGGTGTGATAATTTAATTACTGAAATGGCGGTCTAAATCAAGTTTGAACTAATACGTGTGTAAATTCCAAGATGATAGAGCCAGTTGTTAACCAACTATTGGAAAGGGAACTGAGATCTATATGTACGTTTTGCGTCAAAATTGGAAGAAGCGCTATAGAACCGTTAGAACCATTAAGATTCTATGAAAAATCGAGTGTGTTTGAGGGGCACAAGGGACTCAAAGATGGGTAAGTAGACGTCGCTCGAAATGGACTAGCAAAAACAAGATAATTGTGCATCAGCAACGTTATTTAAAGGTGTTTCTCGGAAACAAAGTTCAAGACTTGCTCTGGATGATGGGAACACCTTCTAAGCCAGTTTATGAATGTACAAGAGGAGTCATTTGAAGGCGGCAACAGCTACTAGTGAGCAGTGGATAGTACCACTCGTATACTTTTCGAAGATGCACACGCAGCAGGACATTTGCAAACGAGAGTGCTGGTTCTAACCATTAGGATACAAAGAAGTGTGCTTCGTCGATTTTCATTCGAATGACTTGAATTTAAAACAATCATCTATCAAAAACTCTCTTTTTATTCAACGAATTGTTTGATGAGAATTAGGAATAATTTTCAATTCGACTCTGTTCATATCACTTTTACATTGTCTTTAGCCAATTTGGGTCGCCTGTTATAATGTTGTTTCGTGGTAAACTAAATAGAATTTTTCTCTCAATTATCATTAAGTTAGTAGTTGAGTATTAGAAAGGTATTTTAATGAATGTTAAATTCGTGTGCTACTGTTTTTGTTAAATTGCAAGTAAATAAAATCAATTGTAATGTGAATTTTTTATATTAAATTTTTAATCCCTTTTAAAGTTTACTTTACTGTTCAATACCTATACGTATACCTATATGTATAGAAAACTTAACAATCATTAATTTTAATTGTGGAAACGAAAGTTAACTCACGATTTCGAGATCGAAGATAATCCTGCTGGAACTATTGGAGCAATTCATTATGTTAAATAGGTAGTAATCGTAACGTTCTTTCAGTATACCAACATAAATCGATCGTATATTCAAACAGTCTCATTAAACAATAATAATTTATTATAAATGGCTAATTATTCTTCAATAATTATAAGATGAAGATATTCTTTTAATCATTATCGATTAATTGCAAAATAATAATAATAATAATAATAATAATAATAAATAGAAACGATTTAATTTGAAAAGTTTAACTAAAAAGTTGCATCCTAACAGTGAGTATTCTCTACAATATCTAGACTTTCATAATTAAAGGTAAAGTTTTCAATCCCGCTTGAAACTTTCTATAAAACGATGTGCTCTCTCGTAAAGTTGAGGGGCCAAAGCGCAAAAAGTTTTGATCAATACAGGCTGCCTCGAATGGCAGGAAATTGGTTGTTTCATTGTTATTTCCGACAATTCACCATATATACCTTGTTCCTTTTTTTCCCCCGGTTTTGTTGTTTTCCTTTTGTCGTTATAAGAATGATTGCAATTAGTTTTATGTTGTCATTATTATACTTTTAACAAGCTTGTTTATTTAATGTTAAATATAAAAGATGCACGGATTTGATCCAAGTAAAGAGCATGTAGGATTCAATGAATTAGAAAAGAATTATACGATAAAAAGAGTAGTAATAACGTGAGTGAACGGATTTAAATTTGAGAACAAATAAATAAGAATGAGTCAGCCTCGTTTATAACAAGAAAAGATTTCAAATGTTATCGATGTTATCAACGTGTAAAGTCATTGCTTTGGAATATTCAATCAGCCGAAAAATCAGATCTTGAAGTTTGTGAAACAGAGCTGGCTCGCATAAGATGACCGGCGCCCCATCATGTCGCTGTTATATAAATTTACGAAACGTGGTATAAGTATAATGCTTTTTCTTTTTTCGTTAATGGACTAGATGGGACAGAAATGTCCGTTATATCGATAGAAATCTGACATGTAATTAATGAATTAAATAGACGATTTTACTGTAGGTATCTATATAACGGATATCACTTTTGTTAAATAGATGGAAATTAAGAAATAAATTACATTCCGTTATTTATCACACACCTGATAATATCGTCTGTAATACATTGTAAACGCATTTAAATAAAATCAACAATATTTGCTTATATTTCAATGTAAATTGGCGTCAACATTATACGATTACAAATCATAAATGAGTCAGATACGTATTATTATTAGAGCAGTTCGAAATCTTCATGTTTCAGAAAATGTGTGATTATTATTGTTTTGCGGCATTATAAAGGAACATAGAAATTAAAACAAACACGTACAAAGCAACAATTTACAGATCACAAAAAAAAAACAACTATATAATCGTTATACAGCTTAATAAGAGAAAATAAAAATTTACATTTTAATTAAACAATTAAACCGTACAAAAGTTGAATTGAAATTTAAACAAAAATCTCTGATTATAACAAGCAACATAATATTGAATGCATATTTGGATAAATCCTCTATTTATAATTTAATTCAATTACAAATTAATCAAAATATTACAAATAGAATTGATTATTGGCAAACGTGCCAAGAATTAGATTGTTCAAAAATCCAAAATTAATATTATTAATTATAATTAATGATAGAATCAAATATTCCATCTAAATATACATAATTTCAATTTCATGAATATAAATATAGTACGTTTATAAATTTCAAACATGTTCATTTTAATTGAATTTAGCAAATAGATAAATTAATATTTCAAGAGTTTCCTGTTGTTGTACTTTTTCTTTCTTTTTTGTTTTACAATTTTACACAAATGAGTGAAATATGAATAGATTCTAAAAGATTATTTATAATATCCGTGATTTAATAATATTTTCAAGATTAGAACAGGCTATCAGGTCAACAGGACCATCCATATAATCTTAGAATTAATCAAGTAATGATGAGAAGTCATTAAAATATTCAATCAGTTTTTCACGTAGCAGACAATAATTGATCCATGTCTATTTATGGTAATGTTGGAAAAAATACGCCTTGTTTTCACAAATTACTGATTTGTCTCTAAATAATCTGTTTGGTGCACAATGGCGGATTAAGACACGGATTAAACGGCCAACCGTTCGCGGCACTCTACTACGAACTCAAAACCTCACATCACATGGAATGCTTTATCTAATCATAATCGTATTTCTATTTTTACCTGTTTAACATTACAAGAAACAACTAAGCGTTTGGTGAAGGGTCGCCATGGAAACTTTTTGCCCGTAGCACAACGTATGTCCCGATACAGCTCTGCTGGTGCTACTAATTCTTTCATATGTATAAGTAATTTCTATTATTTCTATTAAAATTACTATATTTAGTCTGGTTTAAAATTAACGATCTTAATCTCCGATGAGCGTATACTTAGAAAATTTGCGCCCTAACACTAAACTCTTCTACGGACTTTACATGGGTGGAAATTAATTTGTAGATTTACAAAATATAGATTGAAATTATAGCTACTGATGTTGAAGGTTCCCCAAACAACCCCTATTTAGGTATACGTAGTTACGGGCCTGGTTTAAGAATTTTATAGAAAGAGCAGATTTCAAAATTCGTTTATAAGAATTCGCATCCTTAAACTTAATCCCTTTGTGCAATTCACACAACAGCTAGTAACTAATTAATGCTTCTATTGACACTTGGGAAACGTTTCTACATCAAAGGAAAGGAAAACTTATTATAATGAAACTGTATTCACCATCAATTTAACAAAATGAGGGTAGATTACTGTATAGGTGTTCATTAATAAGAAACTGAATTAAAGATTAGAATCCAAAGACATGCTTAGATAAGAAAAAATGCTTTAGAAGTATAATTTGTGACGGTTTTAAACAATAGATATTCTTCTTGTCAGACAAACATCACTCATGTTATACAGAAATTATTTTTGATCGTCCTAGGCGGTCCTAGAACCACTCCCAAACTACCTGGCAGTTGTGTAGAAACGTGAGTTTTGCTTCTGTTTATCAAGAAAGGGTACTGTTTTCTTACAAACTGGATTAATTTCTCTAAATTGCGCTAATAATTCCAGCAAAGGGTTCTGGTCATTCTACATAATCAGTATGGTTTTTCAGGAGCTCTATGGTCGTTTCCCAAAATTTGAAATTTCCTGATCAAAATTCAATCTATAATCCGAAATCAATACCGTTTATGTATAACTTCCAGTTAAAATCCCAATTAATCCCCTCAGAAACCCACCAGAACAACCATATGTTGATTTAATATTGTTGATAACTGGTGGATACCATTGTCAGCAAGTTGAAATAAATGCATCGACTATAACCAATAAATATAAATAAATCAGAACGAGTTATTATTTTTCGTCTCATCCAGATCAGCCCACGGCCACGACGAAGAACCAGAAGAAGAAGACGAAGAAGAGGAGGTTTGTATGGTAGTGAGTGTGTGTGTTGAACAACACATAGCGCCGTCGCCAGCTTGTTGGTCGGCAATTTGAAAGCATCCCGCTTCGGTTCAGTCGTGCGGCAGCTTTTACCAGAGGAAGGTATTTATCAAATTTTATCCGAAAATTACGCGAATTACGAATTAATTAAAATTTTACGCGATAATTTTCCGAAAAAAAGAAAATGTAAAACCTCTAATTTTACTGTACAACCAGAAAAGTTGTCATCCGAAATGCCTACTCGTTATCCTGATCCTGGACCATTCGGCGGCAATTTCTAATAATGTTATTGTTATTATTAGTGTTCGATTAGGCTGTGAATTTCATTATTTATATCTCGCATATACATTTTTGATTAATTTTAGAAATTAGTGACGATTTTTGTGGTAACAGTGCATGGATTTTCCATTAAAATTGTGTTAATTTCTTATCAAATAACAGTGTTTCTTTTATGTGTACGATATGGTATTGTAAATTGTGTAAAATGGCAATAAGGAAGGATATTTGGTGTATTTATTTAATTATTGTTATTTTGCCGCTATATACAAACGGTAAGTGAACCGCTAAAGTTATCGTTATCATTCATATTGTTTAACAAAGAATTTCTACGAAAATTGATAATTTTGTAACATAACAAAACTTTATTAAATAAAACATTAAAAATGATTAATCGGGGTAAAAATAAGGGTGGATTTCTATAGAAAAACCATCATCTGTTGTCGTGTCTATCCACCAAAAATCCATAATTTTAAATAAATTCGTTACGCTTTTCTCTATTGAATCACAAAACCGAAACCGGGTCCAATTGTAAGATTAACTCTATTCCCTGACTAGAAGGGTTTATTAGTGGTTTTTATTCTCTATGTGATAAAAGTGACTCTAGTTGATAATTGAATCGACTTTCACCCCTATTAACATAAAGATCATGATTGTGTGTGTGTGTGTAGCTTTTATAGGCCAATAATTGCCGCTCGTAATCAATCTTTGATAAACATTTCAATTGAAATTTGTCGATTTTATTGTTTATAAAATATAGCACCGACAAAGTTTCTATAAATAAAATTAAAAATAATAACGGTAATAAAATGAGGGAAAATCCCCGATTTGATTCGTACGTTAATACGAAACTTGGTGTTGTTTTAGCAGATTAATTAGCAAAAATTTAATTTTTCGCAATTTTAATTAACCTAAATTTCATGGTAAGCAGCAGTATTGATAAGAAGAGAGAGAGCGAGACAAAAATTCCTGACATTAATAACTCTCATCAACACAGAAGAAAACAATTATTATTTTTGATAACAATAATAATTAAAATTGTTATTATTTATTATTTATTACAATAATGATAACATTTGGTTTGTTATCACAATTACTGTGACTAATAGTGATTATATTCATTGAATAACTGAAATAAACATATTTTATGTTCATATTTACATTGTTAGTCGTTTTTATTTATGTTGTGGAAATGGAAATAAAATATAAAATTCAGGATCCCGTTTGGTGTAATAAAATTTTTAAATATTTATTATGCCATCCATATATCTTTATCATAATTTATTGAAAAATATTTTCTCACCAACTATGTATAGGTACCATTGAACTAATATCGAACAAAACGGAATGTTATTAACAACTTTGTCTGATAATGACTTTTTCATTTATTGAAATAGCCACTTTTCTCCCCTTACTACCACAATTAACTGTAATTACGAAAAATTACAGTCCATTGACACTACGGTTGATTAAATGTATTTGAAGTATTACCTTATTATAAACAATAAAGAAATGTGTTGGTTCCAAATGGACCAGTTGTTAGTTTGAAAACAACGCTTTTAAAACAATTTATTATTGTATTATATTTTTCTTCTTATTGTTGTGTTATCGTCATAACTGTGAAATTGGCTAAACTATAAAATTTGAATATGAAACGAAAAAGTTGTCGGGCGAAATATTTAAAAGCGGCGCCAAATTGGATTATTTAATGCTCCGTCTAAAGAAAACAACAATTGTGACGACTATGTTTTCTTTGTATAATACATAAAATTATTAACATTGTGTTTGTTGTATTTTTTTTTTGTATAACAAAAAGCGAACATAATGTAATATTCTCATCGACCAAAAATAGAAATATTGGTCGATGACACAATAATGCAATAGCAACAACAATACAGCTTATCAGTCATCGATTTGAGATTTGATAAGCGCGCACCATTCTCCTATCTTTATCCTTTTTAGTATGCGTTGCAGGAGTAATTCTCACCACACACAAGTAAAAGGGTGACAACTTGAATGCATCAAATTATATAAACGTAAAACTAATAAATTTCACCAGACGTACTAATGAGACTTATGCAGCTTTAGTAGTATCTTTGAACGATTATTCAAAATCTAATTTTGAATAAATGTTGAAAAATAGTAGAATTCGAACGGATGTAACCATATGGCTACTAATAATGGTGCATTGAAAAATTACTCTATCCATTTAATCCTGCAGAACAATTGGCTGTCTAGTTTTCAGTACGTAATTCTTTTACAACTGGTTGAAAAGCAGAATTTTATTTATTCTCACCATCCAATCTGTACATATTGCCTTCATTTAGAAAACTGAAGACGTTTCTATCTCTTCTCACCAATCCGGCGATAAACGTCTTTTACCTGTCTAACAATAGATCTACACCATCTGGAATCTTTTCCACTTTAAAATAAGGATATTTGTAAGATTATTGAACGTTATCATCATTTTATCGTCTAAAAGATAAGATCTTTAGACTATTTCCTAAATTAAATAACACAAATACACACACATTTTCTGTATATCGTAGTGCAATCAGTTGTTGTATCACATTGTATATGCAACTAGAGTTTTTTTTTTTGTTTTTCTTGTATTCAATGCCAGACCTCCTGTCGTTTTTCATGAATTAATTAGATTTGACACTAACGATTTGGTCGTTATCTTGTTTCAACTAAAGAATTGTACTATAAATAAACTTGTATGTTGTCTGTTTCCAGTATTTTTGTTTTGGTGCTTTCTTTATTATTTTTTTTTGTCACAGTTGAAATAATGTCAAGTTTTCATCAGTTTCACACTCAACAAAGTTAACAAAATACTGTCTAGTAATTTAATACTAAAGTAATTAGCAATTAAATTAATACAAGTTTGTAGATAGATAGAGAGAGAGAAAGTGTGAGATAGGCGTAATGGAAAGCGTCAATATACCCATGTTTTATAACAACCTATATATCATTCAATATCTACTCGTTTTTTTTCTAATTACACTAAAAGCTATTAGAGAGTAATTATTATGTTCTTAGTGTGATTTAAAAATGATGATTCAAAAACTCTTTATTTGAATAACACAAGAGATGAATAGAAATGAATGTACAAAATAGGCAAATATGAGATTTCAATTCCGGGGTATATATACACACCATATGGCATAATGCCAGTTCAATAGTATTGCTTTTTATAATAGGGGTTGTATGTGTGTATGTGTGAATTGAATACTTTTGATTGTTCAAATGTCGACTATAAGGCATAATTGGCGCAGATTTCTATAGTTATTATCAACCATAATAACCTATCAAATATGGTGTTTCAAAAGGGAAAAAAAATCTATTTATTTAATGGGTCAAATTATGAAAACCATTAGAACCTTTATTATTAAAATTATAATAATGGTAACAATTAGAAAATCTCGAAAAGAGTTTCGTCCTTACGGAAATTAGCCATTATTAAAGCTACTGCGTATTTTTGAAGCTTTTGTCAGAAACAACCATACAAACCAACAACTGCTTGATTAAAATTACGCAATTCTGCGGTAGGTAAGTATAAAACATAACGCTGTTCACCAACTGCAGCATCAAGAGAATAATGAAGAAAAGACTGTAAGAAAGAGAACGAATAGCTGGGAGGGCGTCGAATGTGAACCATCGAAGCGGTGTAACATTACAAACAATAATAATGTATGATAGGTGGCTGCACGGTATATCATTTTTATACGTGAGCCCGCAACACTCAAGTTCTGCATATTAATAGTGCAATCTATTAAGTTGTATTTGTCTAGTAGTAAAATATGGATCATTTGGGAAACGAATTTCAATTTGTACTAACAGTAATAAGTCGTTTGTGTTCCATGAATTTCGTGTATAATATCTTATAGAATGATTATACCTAATATCGAAAAATCAACAACATTCCCAATGTAAATATACGAAACTATTCCAATATGTATAGGTATATATGTAAGACATAACAGTCTTGTGTGCTACCATAATATTTACGTTTAATCGAACATATATCGATATCCTTGGGAAATAATCTGCACAAGTTAGCGTAGTGTACTTCACTTACTGTACAAGAGATACATGCACAGATAGTAAAGATAAGATCTAAGTGTAGGTATATAGAAGAGAGGACAATGGTGTATATAGCCGATCGAGTTGTGGAGGCACACACACCGACCAACTCTCTCTCTATCTCTCTCTATACATATTCCAATATGTACATTTACAAAGATATAATGTAGTTAATGCGTTGGCCGGAATGAGCAAATAAATATTCCTGCTCCATAAACCAGTGGAACAATAGCTTTCATATAAAAGTCGAAAAGATATATGTGGACGCGGAATAACAGCGGCAACGATGATGACGATGGTCAATTGTACGTAACGTATACGCAGTTTTTTAATAATAACAGAGACAACAACACCAACAACAAATCAAGACCACTATAAACATTCACCCATAAGGTGGTTGTCTGTCTGTCTGTCATTAATTCTAATCTATAGTTGAAAATCTATAACATTGTATACTAGAGGCATATACTGTACAGCTGATAAAATAAACGACATTTTCAACAAGACTACCATCTAAATAAGAAAACAATCAACAGAACACGACCCACCTTTATTCTTACTATTTGGAAATTTTACAGCTCTAGAAGAAATGAAGAACTGAGCGGGAAAAATCAACAAAAAGCTAGTAGGTGTGACTGTATACACATTATTTAAGGGTCAACTTTTTCAAAAAAAACAACTATTAGGGAATGCTGGATTAAATTAAATACCTGGGTATGTAGTTGGTGTATCCATTTGGGATAGGATAGAGTTTCAAGTTGGGGAGAACTTTTAATTTAAGGCCTTTTTTTCTATTATTTGTTCAACTTGTTGCAGACGAAACAACTAAGGAATTTTTAGATTCTGTTGTTGATGATGATGATAAATAGAAATTTTTTATTTGCTATACAAATAACAAACAAACAAATAATAATCAGAGAAACAAACTGAAACTTGTTGACTTTTTCAGTTCTGAAAGATACCTACGTACTTTAATTTTTCAACAAATTAAAATAGCTGTAAGCGAAGTCATGGTTGTTGTTCAGCAATCTAACAGATTCAAATACGAATTTAGCAACAGGATATTTGTACAAAAACACAAATTGTAGAAGATAAACAAAAAGTTATCGTTCCATTAGTAAATAAGCGAAAACCTCACATTACACTATTATTAAGCTTATACAATCAGCTTTTTTTACCGTTAGTGTAATTACTGTAATCATTACAGTTACAAATATAGTTTTCATTAGTTCTGACTCAAGCCATCTTCTTATACGAGTCCGAAAAAGGTATGCAAAAACTAGTTAAGATGCAATAAAGTGGCTTTGTTTCACGTTGACCAACAGGAAAAATTGGGTTGCTGCCTTCTTACTATTTTTTTTTCTGATTAATTTAAAGTATGCACTGTAACATAGCTTCAAACGTTTTATGCTAATTATTCTAAGATTCTAATAATGATGGGAAAAACAGCTGATAATAGCCTGCAGAAGCGAAACCAGTTCCCCGCTATATTCAAACAAACAAAACAACAACAAAAAAATGATTCAAAATACTGCTATCATGTAAATTTGATCTAGAATACTATACATAAAGGCTTTGTTAAACTAATTTGTGAACATAAAACCAGTAATTAATGTATGTTTTATATAATTAATTATCTATTTTTAGCATAAAAGTTAATTCTACCAACTAAACAATGCATCTAGTGAACGGAACACAATTAATATCGTTTTAGAGAAAGAGGCATGCATACACATAAAAAAATAAAATTAAAAATAGAGTTGATTTACATATAGTCGAGGCCATTTTAAAGGCTAATTTCATAAATCCCTAGCTGTTGTAAAATTTCCATTTTTTCAAATAAACTATTTTAGGCGATCAATTTGTTTTTTTCGACTATTCATAATCTGTATTGAACTGACAAATAAAACTATAGAAACTATTAGTTAGATTTAAATAGATGATGAAAATTTCTATTGTTATCTTTTGAATGTATGTAATTTAATCGAAACCTATAAATAATACAAACAAAGCTAATTTTTATTGTGCAATGACCTGTTAAATTCCTGAAATTATACAGCAGGTCATTGTTAAGTTCAAAAACGGTATCATTTATATTAAAGCCTTTCTTGTTATGTTGTAGAGCATATATGTATATATATTTATTTGATAAACATAGAAGTATAGAATAAATTATTGTGGCATGTGTATATATTTTATATGGCAATTCTAAAAACGTATGCTTATCGTAAATTTTATGATAGCACTAATTAGTTATAGGTCCATATCTAGGCTGTTTATGTAAATTGTTATAATAAGATAGACATGAATTACGAATAATTTTTCTTTGGATACCGTATCAACAATACCAACTGGTTTTTGTTTGTTTGTTGTTTATTTGTTGTTCTTCTTCAATTTAACCACTATTGTTTATATTGGCCCGGAATGTGGGTGTATAGTGGACTATGTCTGGAATAATTAATTCAATCGCAAAATAAATAAACAATAGTATAATAGACAATAATACCAAAGAGATAACAAAAAGGACCATTTTACTTATCTTGATTTACATTTATATCGAAAACTTAATAGATTGTTCGACAAAATCGATATAAAATATTGAATTTTACGAGTCAACTAATCGAAACTTTATTATACCTTTGTTTCTTGTTAAAATTTTAATAATAAAGTATAGAAAATCTGTAGTACTGAATGTAATTCCATTTCCTTCTGATAACGATGAGATAAATCGAATATGTACATGTGTTGAACGAATACGTAGATATTGATCGCTATACTATATTTTATAATTAAAATAGCTTATTAAAAATTTTATTATGTGATGATAGTAATAATAAAATAATCATAAACAAGATTACATTCATTTGTACATAGAAAATTAAATTTTAAAATTACGATAATCGCTATTTTAGCTGAAAATTTTCAAAATCGTGATTTTAATCAGATAATCAAAAATAATAATTGTTAAGCTGAAACCTCTCTTTTTCAACGTGCGTATAGGTTTTTTTTAATTATAAACAAATGTTAATTTTTATTTAAGCTAGATCACGATTGTTTTGTTTTTTGTTGTTGCACAAATTAGGCATTATTTATGTGCAAAAAACTGATTACAAATTCAAATAAATTACACATTTACAATTTACTTGTTCCAAATTTGTAAAATAAATTTACATGGTATAAACAATAATATTAACACATAAAAAGTGGTTCTATTGTTTAACTAATACAAATTTAACCATGACCTTAGATTGTACAGTTAAAATATTAATTACAGTTTCTTTATCTGCTTGATTTTAATTATATTATAGTAGACACGTTATTATTGGACATTTATTTTAATTAAAATACCCCAAATTAGAATAGTGGCAGATAAAACTGGACTGAAATCAACTAGAGATAAGGGAGATAATGAAATATTTAGGGTAGTTGCGTTGTGTTGCTGTATACAGGTTGAAACAGTCCATCTAGGAACATATAAAAAACTAAAAGAACCGGAACAGTCCTATAGCCTTCGCCTGGATTGAAGAGAAGCCTTGTAAAATTACTCACTCCCCAAGACTATCCGATGTTCCTAGATGAAATGTCCCAACCTGTATGTATACGTCACAGCTCAAAAACACTAGTGCAGAAAAGACAAATCTTTATATTATAAAATGTCTTTTTCGAAAACAAGATCGACCTGTCTTGACGGTTTTTGAAGAAACGAACAATTAAAAAATTATGAGTTGAGTACGGCACTTTATCACCACTCTGTATGTATACAGTTGAGATTATCAATAACGGAACTTTGAAACTAGAAAGTTTCCTTAATTAATTTCTCATTTTAAATGAAAGATGTTGACTCTTCACTTCAGGGCAAATTAATTAAAAAAATATAAAAAAAAAAATTAAATAGTTTTGTTTGGTTGTAGAGATTTATTACTTTGGGAACTCATTTAAAGCTTTGTTTGTTTTTGCATAACGGCCACACAACTATCAGAAGGTGTCAATTTTTCAGATTATACACTGAAAGTTCCAAGTAAACGTACCTATTTTAATCTGACCGACTTGATTTTGTCCAATTGGTGAAATCATAATAGACAAAATATGTAAATCGAATCGACAACCCCTACGTTGTGAAAATAGGAAACTTGACCGTTTCCAGTGATCAATAGGTCATTTGTGTTTACATCACAAGGCAGCTGTGAATGGATTTTTTTTGTGATAATCACAATACACGAAGACCGGAAATTGAACTCCCCATTTCCTAGGATAGTTCATTCAATATTGATGAATCTATTATAGAGCACTCTTGCTAAACCTTCTAGGTTAATCAACAGATTGTACACATAGAATTAATTAAAACTATTCACTCTGAACTACAAATAGAAAGCTATATAGTTTTATAGTTAAATGACAGTATTTCATTTAAATGTTGACGGTTGTGGTGTCTGTTAGTCATTCCATTCTAGGAGTATAATATTTTAGATAAGCTCTCTATAAGCGCCATTGTGCAAACAAAATGTTATTTATTTGATGTTGTCTTATTTTTTCCGATTGGGGCAAAATTCTATCTTTGATTTTAATAAAAAAAAATTCAAAAACTTGTTTCTATAGTTGTACAAGGTGTTATTTAAATATAAGCCCAGATATGATATGTCAACACACTTTCGCATAACAATAATATAGGTGTGTCGTTAATATCTCATTCCAATCTAACAAAATTTTTTCATCTTATTAGATATGAAGAAAGAGATTTGAAATTTGATTTTTTTTTGTTTCGTTCTTGTTGAATCCATATTGGAAATAGATAGATGACTTTCAAAAAATCCTTAATAAAAGATTGTTCGTTTTTAGAACGGTTACACTAACCAATAATGGACTACTGGAACAGTTCTGGGGCGTATCAAAATGTCTTGTTAACAACTCTCTTATTAATAACATAGGATGTATAACAGCTATTTTAAAGAAAACGTGTATTGCTTATTTAATATAACCACACACTTTGAAAACACTCCAACAACAAACGATTCAGTTGGAATAAAACGTAAAAGTTGTATACGAATATAAAATCAAATTTTATATTTGAAAAACACAAACCAACAACAATACACAAAAATTTTAAAAGATTGCTTCAATTTTCTTTTGCCCCCATAACGAAATAATAAAAGTCATACAGTTGAATATCGCATTTTCAGCAATTGTGATCTCTGGGTATTCGTGCCAACTTTTCTTCTTTAAGTTGCTGTTGGATATTCACAGTTAGATTGGATTGTTTTTTTTTCTGCTGTAAGTAGATGAAATTGCAGTTGTCATGAAATCAAATTAAACGACAGACATGTCAATATTGATCGTTGGTAATTGGTCTTAATATGTCCAGAATTAATTAACTTAATACCCTATCAAGTAAATTGCTGAAGCATAAAATTATACACCCATATACATATTATATGGGAGCTAATTTCTTAATGTAACCCGATCTAAATGCGCCCACATCATGAGTCTGGACAGGTGATCATTGCAATTATTAGAAAACGAAATCATCATCATTAATATTAGGCATTTTTTCCCGTTAATTTCGATCGATGAACTATAAGAAACCAGTTCATTAAAGTTGCTCGTCTTTCTGTTTTGATCGATACAAGTTGTCATAATTGTAACTATACAGTAGTAAAGTTGGTAGCAATTCTTGAACAATTAGATACGCAATTCACGATTCTGTTATATATACCTACAATATGGCAGAAATGGGATGAATCCGGTCAGAAATTCAAAGCTTCTCTCTCTCGTTTATATTAACTTTGATTCCTTTTGAATTACAATACACTCAATTCGTAATTCCCTTCTAATTAAAATATAATACGATTATGAAAGAATTATCAAAAGGTGGCTTCTTTATGATGAAAAGGCGAATTTTCATCAAACCAATTACGAATATAAATTAAAGGTTTAGAGAGAGTATACACACAATAAGCCAACAAATTTGGCAAGATGTTATCATATTTTGGAAGAGTTGTTAAAGTCAACCTTTAGGCAACTCACGTATTCTTCTTATACATGGCTTTTGTTACTTTTAAACCGCAAAATATTATAAATAAATTGAAATTTCAAACTTTTTCTTATACAAATAACAGAATAAAAATATTGTAGAGAGTCAGTTCTATAAATTGTATACAAAAATATTGACGGATTTTCAACAAGTTCTTTTTTCTTTTTCGAAACTTCCATCGTATCGTCCTTAGTGTATTTCCCTTTATTTTATTTTATTTTTTCTATTCCCAATATTATCATATTCATGAAAATCTGAAATTCTAGACACGTTGACGGAAACCGTTTGAATTCTTCATAGATTTCAATTGTTTACGAGGGCCCAAAACAAATAAGTTCCACACATATATCGTTGAGATCTTTGTTTATTTTCAGTGGTTTATTCAATCATCAACAAGAAAGTCGAAAAATTTTTATTTAAATTTAAACTTATCGTTAGCAAAGACAAAGAAATAAAGTAGGAGGAAGTATAGTAGAAGAAGGAGGAGGCGTCTCTGGCCACCAAATAAGATAGTGTCAAGTTGTTTTATGGATACAGATAATAAGTCAAGACGATTCATTAATTTATTTGAACTTAATTACAGCAGGAGAAAGTCGACTTGCCTTTGATGATCCTTAAAGTGATGTTTGTTGTTCAATTTTAACCGATTCAAACCGTTATCGTCAACATTTAAGGATACTTTGATAATAAATTGTTATTTGCTGTAACTTGGTTATTAATAACGTAAATCAACAATCACTAAATTATTAAATAAACATTTTATACCTTTTGTAAATGATTGTTATTTATGATATAAATAATTAAATATCACCAACAATAACAACAATAATAAATCGTTATATAGTTAACGGACGCCTGTCATATAAATTTTTTTTTTTGAGCTATGCTCGTTTATTTTTATTTTTCTCAACAAAACATTGCTGAATAAGGGTGTGCTTGATGTTTTCCATTAATTTCTTGTTATGGTCATGAAATTCATACAGCAGGCAGCAACCAACAGTCTTCTTCTTGTTGCTGTTGTTGTACGGAAGGGGAGCGCCCGTTAATTAATTAATTTTGGGTTGATCACTGCAAAAAATGTATTATAACACACGTGTGTTTCGGAAACAGGAAGTTAACGAGTTATAAACTAATAATCTATCATGGTATATATACCCCTTTTAGTCTAATAAAATGCATCAAACCATAACATCAAAATTATAAAAATTCTACATATGAAAAATTATTTATTAAATAGGGGATGAAACGAACCATTTAAATTAATGCTCGAATAAATTCGAAAAAAAAAATCAAATAATGTTTACCGTTAAGCCATAAATATGAGGGATGTTTTTCACATTTAACAAAACTACCTTTGATTCTTTTCTGAGTTGGGACAGGTGGTCAGAATGCTTTGTATGAAAAGTAACATTTTCAGGTAAATAGTTGATTTTTTTTTGTTGTATATAGAGTGAATTTCGGACAAAGACTTGGTTTTAATCCCATGTTGGTGATTTTTCATAAAAACCCCATAAAAGCTTTCAATTTTATGTGGTTTGTCCCATCATATTCATTCTATTGATTTAATTCTCTATAATCATTGTCGCACACCTATAATTCCTCTCTGTGTGTTCGAAAAAGAATCATTCTCGTAACTTTTGTCTATTTTTTTTCTATTATTATTATTTTCCAAGTTTAACAATAAAAAGAAGTTCAAAGTGTTTCCGGTCTCTGAATATATCCGGATAATGTATGAGAATCATATATGAATTATTCAAAACTGTATTTGAATTGGACTCAAGTTAACCCGCTGATCATGATGATGAAGAGGGGAAGATACGCTTATCTATTCTTGTGATATTGACAATAGTTTGTAGAACGAAGGGAACGCCAATCTCATGTCGTCGTCGTCGTCGTTTTCTGCATTGCAATAATACCACACACATACACACACGCATTTACGGTGAAAGCAACGCAGTAGTGGCAGTAACAGCAGCATATCATGATCATCATCATCATCAGCATTGATGTGAACAGGAAATACGAAGAGGCCTACAGAGATCTATTGCTTATTGTTGAAATACATGTTTGGTAATTTGTTATGTTGACATTGGTTGAATGTTAAGCCAACGTAGAGAAAATATAATCGGATTAGAATATAGATACAAGTAGAAAGTTTTGGAAATATCGTGATATTACCGCTTCCTTTCGATTATTTCCACAATTTCAAATATTCCTTGAATTGTTATTGTGAAACTTGATGCACGTTTCAATTCTCCTGTAACAGCAGGGGATAGGTATTCTTTACACATTTCTTCACGTAAAAGTAGACTTAAATGTAATGGTACGGTCCCGTTCATAAATTAGCTGAGTTTTTGGGGTTGTTCTTACATTTTCTTGGATATTGTGATTGTATACGCCGTCTATTTGATTTCAAGCAACTTTTCTCTGTTGCTCTCTTTCTAATACATTTAAACAAACAAGAGTCAGGTTGTTCATAACAGAATTGATAAAGTGTACATATCTAGTATCCCCTAAAAGCGTCAATCTTGTACAAATAAAGCTTGGAATAATAAAGCGGACGACCTCTGTCCTTCCGTAGAGGATTACATGTCTCCTAGAGTCTTAATCGGATTTCACAACTAACATGTCAAATATTCTCTTATTGGACGTAGAGTTGATATAAAAATACCACTTGAACAAATAATAATAAAAATAAAAATAATGTAATCTTGAGATTTTCTATGTTAGAGTAATGACAGATATGCTGACATTTAATAAAGTTGCTTCAGGTCATTTATTATAACTAGGTACTACTAGTAGGAGTACATTCTGTAATTAATATCCCATTTATAATGTTAGATAACTACACCACCCTATAATATTATCGCATGGAAGCTTAAGCAAATTTAATTTTCAATATGTCGATTGATTCAATCGAGATATACAGGGTGAGTCAGGCGAAGCTACAATTTTTAGAGAAACGAAACAAAACACAAGAATAGAATACTTTGTCTAAAAATGACTCGAGAGCAAAATTCTGTAATGGAAAAAACGTCAATTATCTCTTAGAAACTGCACAAAATTGAACAAAGAACCAATACAACTGAAACTCCAGAATGTGCAGTCTACGATAATAATTTTTCGTTTTCAAAAATCGTCATTTTCACTGAAAAAAAATCAAATACTTTTACAGGTGGGTTGCACTGTTTATCTTATTTTGACATTGAACTGATTGTCGAATCTGTTGACGTGTGCATCAATTCGTTTGAAATACATATTTTTTTATCTGTTACTGTTCTTTTTCTTTAAAGTGCCTGGGTGATGTTCATGGACTTATAATACATGGACTCCGAATAGCGGATAGGGGAGTGTAGCCTAGCACTTTTAACGTCTTCTTCTTTATAACTGATCGAAAATGAAAAACAACTAATATGAGAGCAGTTACCGGTCTCGAAGCACAATGTTTTATTAAATAACCATGGGCAGAAAGTTAGAAAGAGACAACTTGCCCAGGAGCTATTCTCTGTCCTTAAAACTTGCTGTGTACGAAACTCTACCGTTGGTTAGTATAGGGATTCGGAGTCCATCCATGTATTATAAGTACATGGTGATGTTTCCATTATACAATCGCCACTTGTTTACCTAAATGCTTCTTCTTATCAGCACTAGTTCATTCAAACCGAATTAGTCCACACGTCAACAAATCTTTGTTTAATCACGTGTAGAATTTGTATTTACGAAAAATTGCAATCTTCTCTGATTTTCTTTTCAATAAAAATGACAATTTTTGAAAATGAAAAAATTATGGTTATATCTACACATTCCAGAGTTTCAGCAGCAGTAGTTCTTTGTTCAATTTTATGCAATTTCTAAGAGATAGTGACAATTTTTTCCATTTCAGAAACTCATTTCTCGTAAAGGCCCGTTTAGCTATCAAATCATTTTTATACAGAGTACTCTATATCCTTGTGTTTTTGTTTCGTTTCTCTGAAAATTATGGAAACTGTAGCTTCGGCTGATTCACCCTGTATGTATATAGTTGAGAATATCTAACACCCCCCAATAACACCCTAATATATTTATTATATCACTACTAAACAAAAACTAGTCAAAACCACCCTTGCTAGAAAGAAAATTTCAAATTAATAGAGAACGCATGTGTGCCAATATATATCACCGAGGGCACAAAATCCGACCCTTTAAATTCAGTAAAAGAGCAAAAGGTGATACCCAAATAACGATCCTTAGTGTGTGGATTGTTTAAAAAGCGCTGACAGATTTTTTTTTTGGTTTGGCATCAACTTTTATTAAATTTGAAACTCCCTAAAGAATTCGATGACCCTCTACAGTGCAGTTGTTGGGTGGTTAGTGGGGAAATTCTTAGATACGTAAGGGTTGAAGTTATATTCTTTCGAATAGTGCCTTTACGATTCAGCCACTACATAAATGTCAATGATATTAAGAAGTTTGGAAGTTATTCCGGTTAGACTTATAGATCCGAAATGGTTTGATTTATTTGAAAAGTTAATGTTTAGAACATTGTGTCATGTGGAAGTTTTATGTGACCGTAACGGAGCGTGAACTGTTTTAGAGAATGACCCTTCAATATTATCAAGAATGGTGGATAGCTTAACGTTCATATTGTCAATGCTTTTCAAGCACCAACCATTTTGGAAAATAATCGTAATTATACCAGTGTAGTGACGGAAAATTTAAGTATCTTCAAAAGCTGTTGTTGTATAATTAATGTGGCGTATTTAGAAAGCAGAGCACATTAGCGTCTTGGTTATAGCAAAATAAATGCTTATTGTGTATTAATGTTGTTATAATCAACGGGTTATTGCTTTTATAATAACTGGGTAATTAACGTTTATTATAATAGAAAACAATAGATGGAATTGGGTCGATATTTTCGGGACCACATACAGCGCTAATAGGCTTCTAATAGCGAATTATTGTTTAATATCCTATTGATTATTGAAATTTTATTATATTTCGTGATAAAGTTGAACAATAAAACATCTATAATATAATGTTTATAATAGACGATTTGTGTTGATTTCCTTCAAGGAATTTCCGATGCTTCCTCCGCCTCTTGATCATGACAGGATTCTTGGAACGATTTTGATTAATTATCAAAGAACACCTTGTATAATCTCTCAAAGAACACACATCTATACTTTAACTAAAAGGCTCATATCAAATACAATCCATTATTGTTCGTTGATCGTTTTAAATGTTTATATGATGATTGATCCAAACGACAAAGCTGAATTTACGCTCGATAATTAATCAAACCATGACAAAAACTCTTTTTATATCATTTTGATTCCATTGTGTTTCCTAATGCTTATCAAAAAAAAGTATTCTCGATAGTCTCTAATAATGCTTATTCTAAAGTTAACTAAAATTGAAACGGACAAATTATAACCGCCCCCTAATTTGTAAATTTTTCGCTACACATGCTTGAACTAACCTCCGTTTTGCCATCATCACTACCACCACATGCGTCACGTTCACGTTTCAGTTGCAGTTTTGTCGAAATTTTTGTTGTCGTACATTGTCCCCTTGAAATTTAATCCACGGTCCATTTGCTGTCGCCCTTATCTTATCGCTTTCTTATTTCCGGGGTGTTATCACTCACCATAGGGTGTTTGATTATATTCTCTCACCATACTTCCCAATTTAGTCGTTATTGTTTTGGTTGTTTCTACCACCACTACTACCATCCAATCTTGAATTTAATTATTTTAAGTCTATGTGTATTCTCGAAGCGTACATCCTTCACATCATTCTCTCTCTATATTCATCTCCTTTTGTTCTTTGTCGAAATGTGAGTAGTATTTTTAGATCAAGAGAAGAGAGAAAGTTTTTAAGCAAGTCACAAGATGATTGTATAAAATATGTATGTGGGGCGCGTACAACATCAAAGGAAAATTTTTACGATACAATTCCCCTCTTCATTTTCTAAAAAAAAAATTTTTTCCTGCTGAAACTGGGTAGCAGCGGCATCGTCGTCTTCTTGACTGCATTTTGTCAAGACGAAAAAAGAATTCTAATTCAATTTTATATGGTACGGTTGTTAATGAAATATTTGCACAGTTAACAAGACAAATTGATTTTCGTCAAATACGCCTGAAACTAATTAATACAAATACATATATTTCTTTGGGTGACTTTAACGATGATTTATCAACAAACAACAAAGTGTAAGAATATAATGTATAATGCACAATTTACAATGGGAGATTTGGTGATTTTGATTACCACTATCAAATAACAAGACGATAAAGGGAACCTTTCCGGCATTATAAATCAACATAATTGCAATACTAAGCTTTTAGGATCATGATTGTTAAAAAGTTCGAGGGGGTAATTTTCAAGAGTCTATTCGACTTTCACATGTTATATAACCGCGAAGAAATTCCAAATTAATCTAACATTTAATTCGTGTTAAGATAAATTATGCACCCCCTCAGCTTTGTTAGATTAAATATTCAAAATGGCCACAATAAAGGTACCTTACTACCGTTTATGAAATGACTGAAAATCGGTGGTGCTGAACAAGTAAACGATTTTGGTAATTTATCATTTAATTATTAAAAATGTATTTTTTATTAATGTTAACAGTCGTTCTCTCCACACACACACACACACACACACACACACACATATGAAGGTATGTTTCCTGGGCGGAGATAAAAACGGGACATCGTATAACATCCATATAATTATAAGCAATTTATCAATTGCAATAAATGAAACAGAGAACGGTATATGAAATTGATTCGGTAGTGTGAAGATAATTAAGTCGTTTTTTATTATTATTTGCATTACTCACGCTGATTTAACAGGTCAGTTAACATTTATAAATTGGAAAACATAAGTGGAACTAATAAATAACTCAGTTATTGATAGCAAAGAAAATCAAGTTAACGTAAAAAATATTCAGTGTTATTCCCAACTAGTCGACATCTTCAAACGCTGCAGAATATTTGCTTAATTGTCAACAATCCTCATCAACAAAACTGTTATTAACTATACATACATTTAGAGATGATGACTAGATAGTTAGGAATTGCGCCCCGTTTAACTATTTTACCGTGTGTTACGAAAAAAAAAACAATTAACACGGTCTGCACGTCTTTAAATGACTCATAATTCACTAATTACGCTAATGTAATTGCAAATCGTAAACTCTTTCTTCCCGCGACAGTATTTAATTCCCGTTGAAAGCAGCAAAGTTATTTCCGGACGAATTAATAAAAAACCCTAATCCGTTTTTTTTTTGTTGTTGTTGCAGGTATGTGTGCTTCTCTTCGACGTTTTTTTTTTTGTATTTTTCCTGATGTTTCCATTGGGGGCGGTAAGTAATGGCTTGAAATTGGTTTGCGCCAAATAAATTTCCATCGGGAATCGATGTTGATCTTTTAAGGGTTGAAATCGAAATTAAAATAAATATTACTGTAACATGCAGTGAATTGTTATCAAATATTTCTTTTTTTTTACAAACGATCAATGTTTGAAAACATTGGACTCAGATGGTGTTGAAAGCTTTCATTAAGAAACATGTAGACAAATGGAGTAAACCTCTTTGCTATTGTGCAAACTCAAGTGTACAATTAAATCCCAAGTAGTCTGTAATAATGGGGTATTTCGAGTTATATCAGGGATGATGGACTCTTAACGAGAATGTCTGTTTTATTTTAAAACACTGTTGTCTCACTATATAAAATCTGTATTTACCCCTAAGTATAACAAAGAAAAAAAAACGTTGTTTACTGAAAACTGAAAATAAAAATACTACCCTTTATATAGATATTATTTTATTTTATCGTCTCTTAACTACCCTTGTCAATAATTTTTATTGATTCCAACACTCAAATAAAGTCTGTTTATACACCCCTAAATTTGTAGTATCATCCAACCAAACAAACTAACCAATAACTGGAATGTTATCGACATTGAAATAATAAAATCCAGCCTTTTCACACCACCTACACAACAAAAGTCTTTTTTATGTTTCTGTTTGCATTCATCACCCAAACAATCCGGAAATATTTTTGTCACCAATAAAAGTGAAATCCTTTCGTATTCTCTTGTAGGTAGATATAACAAATTGAAATTCTCACACTTTCATCGAGCAATAAGTCTTTTTGAAATATTCCGCTTATTATAGAAAAGATGGGTCTCTATTTCTTTGTTATGATTTATATTGTTGTGAAGTTAAGTGGTTGGTACACGCAGATGGCCCATAAACTTCACTATTGTGTCACCCCAAGGTCCAGATGTACAAAAAATATAGCACAGAGGGTATAAAATGGATAAAGATACGGGTAGATATTTTCTCTGTAAAAGAAATTTGTGAAGCTTTTCAAGGTTGTCAACGAAAATAACAAGTGATTCAAGCTGTAAATTTCTTTAAGAACAAAACAGCAATGAAAACAAACAAAATAAAGAAGAGAAGAATGAAGTTTCATCATTTAACACTTGCAGATTTTATATACGCCTTGATATATCAATAAAATCCTTGAGTCATCTTAATATTAATATTGTAAGATACACGCATTTTTATTAAGATTGCCTTGTTTGTTGTTTTGTTGTTATTGTTGTTGATGGTGTTTTTTGACAATCGTTAAATTACTACAAGACACTATTAAGTGATGATAAATTTTTTTCGTCCATGTTGCCATTTTATAAAATTAATAGTTTCCTGAAATATAAATTGTCGTTGTTAGACTTGACAAAAAGTGATTTTTCATTAGAGAATTACCACCGGAAATCACTGTATGGCCGACAAGTCGTGTCAGGTGTTTACAATTCCATTTTATTTTTATTTATATATTTTTTATTATTATTATTATTATTTTAACAGCTTCAATCTATAATTATATTAAAAATAAAATGGAACCACTTATTTAGTTGGCAAGCGCTAAAATCGTTATACCTACTATAAATATTATGGTATTTTTAATCGAAAGTCATTCTTTAGGACCACAGTCGGCGTTAGGGTTGACGACGCCCTTAGGCACTTAAGAAGATTTCCCCCTATCTTTGAGTGTACGAGATGTATCAATAAGAATTTCAGGAATCTATAAAAATGAGAAAATCGTCCGTTATTTTGATATTTGTCGATTAAAATCGACCTGAAATCTGCAAGTTTTGAAACAACGGTCAACTTTCTTGATTTGACACATTTTTCACTCACTTATCCAAACAATGATAAAAAAATTGCCAAAATCCAGCATGGGTGTTAACGTTGCACTATTGAATAGTTCTTGTATAATTGTATGTTACTAAATCTAATGTAATCTGATTCGGTAAACCTCCTCAACATTTCTAAATTAGTCGAATGATAAAACCAGGGATTGAATGTAGCACCCTTCATCCCCTTTTATCTTGTTTTGGGAATATTTGTAGATTTATTGAAAATTGCCGGCTTACAACACGTTCCAGAATTAATGATGCATTATTATGGAAAATTCCTATTTAAAAAGAGGGTTGATTACAATTGAACCAGTAAAATTAGCATAATAACAATGAAACACGTGTGTGCTTGTTGAAAATCAGTTCACTTTTATTATAATCATTATAAGAATAGCAAATAATAGTGACGTGATGATGCGTAATCTACAAGATGTGCAAACATATACAACACAGAGAGCCAAGCAAGTTAAGGAAATTGGTGATGAAAACGTTTCATTTTGAGAGGGTAAAGAGAGACACGCTAAAGCAAGCAGGCAGGCGGCAGGTGTTGGATGTCAAGTTTGATGTAATTTACTTAGCAGCAAGTAATGGCAGCTATTATAATTCAAAATAGGTTGGACAACGGATAGGGGCGTTTCGTACTATTTTCTGTATGTACATATCGAAATAATAATAATAATAATAATATTGTATGTATAACATATTTTAATTTACAACACACGTGCCAAAGGGTTGTTGCAAACAAAAACAAAACAGCTACAACAGTTGTATCGTTGTTGTTAGTTAGACAAATATATGGGTGTTCCTATTTACTCTTATGGGTTAAATTACCCTCCAACAACTAAATGAATGAATACTTGCCACAAACTCTGTAAAGGTTAATTGACGATGAAATTCTCCTGATAAACTTTCACAGATCATTTTTTTTGTATTGTTGTTAGCGTTGAGATTTCTTGTGTAAAAAAAGGGTAGTAGTAGTTGTAGTAGGGGTGTTGGTTGGTATTTTGTCGGAAATTGTGGATTATGATGTTAAAATCTATTGGACCGTTACGAACAGATGTGTTGGATATTTGAATATAGAATTCCCAACAGGACACACTCGTACAAAACAACACGACTATTTTGACTTTTCGTATAAAGATGATTTTAGTTGTAAGACAGAAATACGGTTCAATTATAACAACAGAACTAACAAAATATTACGACAGGTGTGGGATTGTCTTAATGGTGCATATGTGCCAAGCAAGCATTTGCTATAAATTTGGTTGAAAACAATAAGATTATTTCAACTACAAATTTGCAAATTTAACAACTGACTCACTATAACCGAATGCCAGATGGTCAAAATAAAAAAGTGGACACACCTAAACAGGGCTGGTTTAAATGGCTTGCAAACCCCCTATGGATTACCTGGGGTTATTACGCAATATATTCATAACATACATTCATATCTGGTTGACTTTTATAGGGTTTAATTAGCATCTATTTGGACAACAAATGTTTTGTTTGTAAGTTGATCTGGTAACTGTATCTATTGTTAGAAGTGCAAAAAGTAAAAACATCATTGCGTATTGTTGCAAATATTCGAAATTTCTCAATATTAGAGATTCCAATAGTGACATTCCACGATTATAATTTCATAAAATTCTTTCTGTGTGTCACATTACTGGAATATTTTATCATCCAACGATAACAGAATCAAATTCCATTAAAAACAAAGGAATTATCATCATTTTTTATATTATACAGATTCAATTACATTGTTAGATGTAGGCAATACATCTTTCTATTATTATTCATTTTGTTTATCTAATTTTCGTATAATTACGTCACTAATGAACCTCTGTCAAAATCTATCATCACATCATAATGATTCTCAATCATCACTAATGATCATCATCCTACTTTCTATCATTTTAATAGTAAAAATAAATCGAATTTCACGCTCTTATCTGATTCAAATTGATGATCATTTAATGCAATCTAACTCTTCACTACATCAAGAATTCACTGTAACAAGATCAGAAGGAAATCTCCATGTCATGTCGTTACGTACACGTGCTCTGTTAGACATTCCTATATGTGTGTGTGTTTGTGTGTGTACACGTGCAAATGGTGCTGACAAACGCAGATATCCTCAATGCTTAGAGACAATTTAAAAGAGAATCGATCGTGTATAGCTTCTTTCTTCTTTATAGTTGGAATTATTCCCCTTCTGGTATGTTGCTAATTTAATTACGAAAGCTTTCAAAAAAAAAAAAAACCAGCTCCATAGTTGGTGGTTGAGTTGCGTCATTGCTCTCATCTCTAATATCGAGGGTACATATAATCAGACTTACTATTGTTTGAACAAAGAGACCAAGATGCAGTCAATCGTTCATTTTATTCTATCTATATATATATGAAGGAAAATAATAAATTTGATTGTTGGGGAAATTATTTGTGTTTATTTGTTGTTGTTGTTTGTGATTGGTTGTCAATAACTTGTCAAAATGGAATGTAGATTACTGATTGTTGTATTGAATTATAACTACGATAAAAACTCATGTAGAAATCATCAGGATCAGCCTACATGAAATTCATGCGTTTTCTGTAATAGTAGAATAGAAAGTTGAGGTTTAAAGCCAGGACCGGCTCAAGAAGTTTGTACGCTTTAGATGCCATAGTCCTTCTTTTCTAACAGACGAGGATCCGTTTCTAGACCAGCAAAGAATCTTTGGAAGAACCTGAAATTAGCAGACCCATTTAAATCTTCATCCATGAAACAAAACGTATGCATTTGTTTTGATGTACCGAGAAGTGTACTCATGCCCTCTATCGTTTTCCAACTTTTTTCCTCATTTGCTTACGATTTTGGTTCAACTAATGTTTTGAGGGTACTCTACATTAAAATTAAGAGGTCTACACAGCTGCTTCGGTTGGATAAGGGTTAATCCGATCGGCTACGCTGAATTTCTTTGAAAAATCTCCGACTTTCCCCAAAATCCTTGACTAATATCTAAAATAACACAAAGTTCATAAAACAACTTGTTTTATTACTGTAAAATGACTTTTATGTGAAACATCTCTATCAGGCAAGATTTGAAACCTTGTCACACCAGTATGATTTTAGCACTTTCTTTGGATTATTATTATTATTATTTTTTCTCTCTGTTTTTCCTATCATTCAACAGTTACATGAATACCTACATATGGACCTATACAGTAAAATAGTCATAAAATCTGTCACCGCAATTCGACTGACTGTTAAGATGTGACTAATAAAATGGATTTTTACGATATACCAGGCGTCGGCAATGTAATGTATAAAACAGTAAAAACTGTAAAAACACACAACACACATATGTTCCTATTAAATCCAATTAAAACGAGTTTAGATTTCATTTTATGAAATGGAAAAACAAGGACCATCCGGTATTATTACCCGTTTATTTGATTGTCATTTATTAATAACAATAATTTCTCATTACCCTGTTTTTTTCTCACTCCTGTGTTAAATGAAAATGATTATAATCTCTGGTATTTATTTTGTGTTAATTAAGATATAGTTGTTGGTATTTTTCGTCGACTCCATTTCACCGGGCATGCCATGAACGCCGCCCGGTTTCTTGACTGTTTGAAACTTGAATCTACGTTCGCGATACTACTACTGCTGTTGCTGTTGGTTATTAACCAAATAGAAGAAGTAAAACAAGTCAACACAATGTCATTCACGACTTTTAAGATTCTACAATCTGTATTTTTTTTTTTTAACCAGCAACAGTATGCTTCCATTTTGTGTTTTCTTTAAAAATACCACCACCTTCTTGTATTTCAGTCACGCATACTCGGCTACTTTGTGTTTAGATACCGCTCTCGTTTTCATCAAATGACAACGATCTCCTCCTATACTTATAACAACAAAGTTGAGTTTGATTTTGTTTCTTTTTTTCGTTTTTTTTTTTTTGTTACTGTTTGTCGTTTGTTTTTTCTGCAATCACGCCAATTTGATGATTTGTTTCACATGGATGGCGATGGATTGGAAGACAAAAAAATAATTTTGAGTGTCATGTTAGAAATGATTTAGATGAGGTCAATGAGTATGATTTCAAGTACAGGAAAGGATACTTGAAGCGCCCACATTAAATAATAAATTCAAAACATTCAACTGTAATATTCCAAGAGTATCATTAATTACATTTAATAATAATCTAGTTATGATTTAAATTAATTTTTGTTTAATATTGATGATGGAAATATTATTTAGAAAATCATATTCACAAGTCAATATTGTTGTTATTATCATAAATTGGTTATAAATGCAGTCGTGCACATTGCCCATAAAATCTAGTCCCTCATGTTGCCATTACAAAGCCATTTGCAGACAATAATAAGCATTGGCTATATATGTAGGTAGAATGGCAACTAACCACTATGTGGTATAAAGTCTCCTCTCTACATATGCATGTGAGGGTAGGTAATGTATCAATGTCATTTATTATTTAGTTCTGTCCATGTTACATTATATCCATGTATACATAATATGAATAGAATAAATAAGCGAAATAAACCCCTTTTATCCGACTTTAATATTACATAATAAACAATTAAAACCACCCCTATATATAGAAAATTACAAATTTGCTAACGAGTAACACAAATGGGCGTAGATTACAATTGATTGTTTAATAACGATTTATTTCGTTATAAACGTAAAATACCCACACCACAATAAAACAAAATCCACATTCCAAAAAGTAACATAATGCTAATCCAATTTGAAATCACTTGAATTAACAACACCCCCTTGGCTCGATTGATGTTGTTAACAAATAATGATGGAGGGATAAAATAATAAGAAACTTCCCTTTATATCAATTGCGATTTAATTCCAAACCCTCATTCGACTATATAACAATCTTTCATGAGAGAACATTGGTTTGTTGGTTAAATAGTTTGAAGATTTGTGTATATGATTGAATGACCGTTTTATTTGATTCACTTTATAGTTTTAAATGTTGAACAAATCGGAATTGTTGTATGTAAAAGGTGCCGCTAATCGAACAAATTCGTTACATACGTGTGAGGTCCTCTATATAATAACAGTACGTATGCATTTCTAAATCGGACACACACATACAAATATTTATTATAATATACATTTATAGACGCACACACATGTATAATATTCGTTATTTGTAGCTTGACATGGCGAGATTTTATTAGTACGCAGCCGGCGAACCTAATAAATCTTTGTAAAAGCGTAGCCGTTTTCATATACATACAGACATACACAAAACCACCACATCGCCAAAGTTGTAGGTGGAAACAAGTCAGGATAGATAGGAGAAACAGGAGGGACGAGTGAGGGAAAAAAAACGAAACAAATATCACAACAAAACGAGAAAAAAATAATTTTGTAATTTGCAACACTGAACAAATTTACAATGTTCTAGCAACTTATTCTTTCATATTTCATACATGTTTATGTATTTTAAGATTAACAGAGATCAAAAGGGAAATTATAAATCTTGATGAACAGTTTCGAAAACGATTAATCAGTTTCCTAATAGTCGAGATGTTACAGATTGAAGTTTTATAAAAAGGAAAACTCTATATATATAGTGAGCCATATTCGACTTGACAATTTCAGTAAAGTTTTAATGTCTCAATAGATTTCTTTAAAAACATTATTTCAACAGTATTTAGCGATTATTGACGACTTTCTCACAAACTTATTGACATTTAGAACAATTGATGGCATCAATCAGTTGTCTCATATTTATTTCTTAGAAACTATTTTTCAAACTTTGTCGATCGAAACTTTTGTAAGTTGATTATTCCTAATACTAAAGCTCTCCAACTTTTGTATTAACTCAACGAAATTCTCTAAAGTGTCGATACGTCTTTTACATTTATCGGCCTAACAATGTTTTTAGAGCCCATAAAGCAGTCAAAAAAAGAAGCGTTCGTCACCTACTGTTCTCTTTCTAAACGTTAATCTCTAGTTATCCAAGTAGACCAAGTTGGAATAGGTGGACTATACGTTTGCCAAAATATATTTACTCTAGACTCTAGTTGTCATCAATCTGAATGTCAGTCCAGTAATATTCACGTTGACTGACCATACTGTTCATCACAGTCTTTGGTGTTGAACTGAAAGCAAATTTTGCATCCTGACAATTTGAAACATGATCTTTTATTCCCCATACATATATATGTATATACACGAAACAAAGCCCGTTTTTGATTTATTAGAAATTTCCTGTATTATTTCTAACAATATATGCATAACAAAAAGCATAGAGGGGTGAATTTTACCGATTATAACATTCCCTTGTGTTATATCTACATCCGATGCAAAAAAAAAAGGAAGAAAAACAAATGAAAAGAAGCATCTTTCCGTGTACATTTAATCATAGTCCTAAAATGAAACACAATCCACATAAAATACAAACTATACCACCACTAAACAACTATTATCATTCAGTTGGTTGAAAGTAACATGAATCCTAAAGAATTAATTCAACTGTTCGTATAGCCAAGCACCCCCTTATCCCTTAAAATAAATGGGTGTGGCATAGCAATAAAGGGCCAATTCATAGGTATACAGTTTCATTAGAAGCCTGCAGCTATTGTAGTAAGAGCGGTTTATAGTGGATTTAAATTGTTATTTAGAGTCTAGACTGGTTTGTTAGGGTAAAATAGGATTTGAAATGGACAAAACAAACAGAATTATTATTATTATAAGAATTATTTCCAATTTTTATCATTTCGATTGTTGTTTCATCAAATATTGCTAAATGTTTATTTGACAAAATGAACATCGTCATTCTGTTTGCTATCTACTCTGTCATAAGAATGGACATACAGTAGCAATGAAATCAATTACACAGTAAAGAGACAGTTGTCTGTTTATTCTGAAATTTAAATATCTGTGTCGCGTGCTAGTAAACACTTATTGTTCGAAACATTATTGAATTGAACTGGACATTTATCATTGTTATTCATATTATAAGCGATAGTTTAAATAAATAAAAGGAAATTGTTTATTAAGTTAACTTATTCATATCTAAAATATTAACATGCATCAATTTGTGTAGGTGTAAAATAACAAAAGGTTTATTTACTCGTACAAATACAAACTTGATACTTTTAATCGTTTTTTTTGTATTCTTCTTATTCATTAAATTAGACGCCGCTATCGTATTTTATTACTACACTTTTTATTTTATAAATGTGTTTTTAATTGGTAAATCATACATATGGATGTGTAATGGTGTGTGGTTATAAGAAAATTTCAATGATGCCTGACATCTATAATACTGGTGTTAACACCTACACATCTAGTGTTGTGTGTGTTTTCTCAAAGAAGATAAATGTCTCGACATGGTCCACTAGTTCCTTTTCGAGATGGCCATGTATCAGAGATTAATGTCGTCTATATGTCGACAGACAAACTATACTCTTTCACTTTATAGTTAGTCATCTTAAAAGATCATCATTTGATAATTATCGACATCTATAGATTTGAATCAAATACCTACCAACAATTTTAATTGATATTTTATTTGCATAAATAAAAGAGTTATTAATGGTTTGGAATTCAGCTGATGTGTGTGTGTATACGAGAACATTAATTAAAACATCGCCGAAAAGTCAACAAAACACCACGACAACATACCAAGTGTTACTTTACTATATGAAACATTTCACTTTTCTACAGAAATTATTATTGTTGTTGTTGGTTTCTTGTTTCAAGTATTTTCAGTTGACATGCAATATGGTGTGGACATTTTGGCACATTGTCCACCCTATAAATTCACTTGAATAATGTCCTTCTAAAGAGGACGATAGTATAAACCACTAAAACACAACAATGTTGTAGTTGAGAGGAGGTCAATGCGCGTCTAATTTTGTTTTAGGTAATTGTATGCGTCAAACTTTACATAAATTGTAATGAGAAAGAAAGAGATAGAGATTAACAACAGGTAACGTATTAACTGTGTTCTTTATAAACTTTAAGAAACAACTTTTAATATATTTTATGTAGGCATACTATATATAACAACACCTGACGGCAATTTAACTTAAAAAGTGGGGTATTGTTCTTGTTGTCAGCCATAAGAATAGAATTAATACTCGACAATTAATGGAGTTTTATTCTCATTAAAAGTGTTTTTTTGAGGAAATTTTTGTTAAAAAGCCAAAAAATAAAATATGAATGTTCAAATATGCCGTGACCAAATCAAATTAAATGTTTTGTTATCATATAACGTTGATCGTTGTTTACAACCCTCTCTATTTCAAAATAATTATGAATCATCTAATTTACTGACTATTTTTTATATTATTTCGGGGCCCACATGTTGGTGTGCGGAGTAACCCAACAATGAACACGGTCAAATTTCAAGCGAAATATCCGTTTTAATAAATGTAATTAATATGATGACTTCATTAATTTCAATTAAAATAACATTTATTTTGTTTAAATAATATGAAAATCTCTAGTCAGCAAACCAAAAATCATTAATAATGATGATGATAGAAATTAGAATGCCAAATGTAAGACTTTTTACTGGTCAATTTTCAAACCAAATGTTCCGATTTGTCGGTACAGTTTTATCAGAATTTCTGTCGGAAATTTAGAGCAATTCGCCTATATTTGAACTTTTGCCCGATTTCATCGCCATCATCATCAACCCCGTGTTGACGCTAGCAGAGAATTTGTATCTTTAATACAAGATTAAGAACAGTGTCCTGTTATGAAGTTAGGCTTTACTGAAAGTGAGTTTAAGTGTGAGGCGAACATCCCTCTTTTAGTATAAACGATATTGTATTACTTTGAACATTCAACTACTATTTACCTGAAAAAATACGGCTAGAGCCGGAATCCAACGGTGCGGTACCATTAGCCAGGCTCAGCGAAGTACATGTTGTGGGAAAGAGTGCTCCAACCGTTTGGGATGGCTAAAGGTGGTATCAGAGGACTGGTGAACTTGGCATGTGTACCAGGTGTACAAGCAAAGCCAATGCTTACAATTTTTGTTAGAAATAGCGAATTAGTACAATGCTGGCGCTAGTCAAAGAGAAGGCGAGTCTCTCTGTACTCAGTTCACCATACGTTGGATCTAATCCACAGGAAAATGCGAGTAGGCAACGCCTCAGTAGCGCTCAGATTTAAATAATTTTAAAATGGGGTGGTGAAGCAACATTATTTTGGAGTTTCTGTCGTTTTACAAAGGAGAGCCGGCAATATGGAATATGAAACAAGCTGCGATACGTATCCGAGTATTCATATTCATTATGTTTTATCACTGTTAACTGATCTAAACTGCAGCACGGCACTGATAAGATGCGTATAAGACTTGCCAAGCCAACAAGAATCACACACCACGAAGTCAGAAGCGTAGTAGGAATATCACCCCCGAGCCAAGCTTCGGCAAGCATGAACCGCAACAAGCCAGGCTCGCCGAATCACGCACCATGGAATTGCGGCTTAAAACGCTAAGTCTTGTGACAAACTCCCAAAATTTACTATTCAACAAATCAACATTTGGTTTGACAACTATCCAGTAATTGAAAACTAGTCGTTTTATTGCTGAACTTTGTTGATCGATTACATTTTAGAAAATTAAACTTAAAATTACGTTTAGGTACTTTCGTGAATTTCTCATACATTTACTCAACTGTTAGATATTAAATTGCACTTTCTTCAAAATTTACTCTGCAAAATGACATATTAGTTTAATAACCATCTTGTACGTGATACATTGCCATAAACTGTTTTAATATTCCACTATGAGAAACGTGGTTAAATTGTTATAATCTCTTCTTACATTAAGTTGTAGTGTAGAAATAAAAGTTAAAGCTACGTGAATTAATAATGTTTCACCCTATATAGCGTTAGTAAGTTAAATACACGTAGTTCAGTTTTTTTTTTGGTAAACGTAATAAAAGCAGCACAAATTAAAAAATAATAAACGGAATTTATTAGAAATGAATGAACTGGGGTGAACCAATTGCAAATAAATTAAGCATGATCCATTTCGAATTGTTACACTATGGATTGGAGATATTGAAAATTTATTTCGATATTACATTCTTTAAATTACAAAGCTTCGCTTTGTCCTTGTTGTTTTTTTTCCTCTTCTGTCTTTGTTAATATTGAACTCCTTTTAACCATTTACGACGACAGAATCAATATGAGTTGCAGCAACTTTATAAAAAAGAAAACAGAAACGAAATCGAGTCTGATCTGCCGCCAGTCAGCGGATCATTACAGATGAAATACAATCTCTTGTTCTTCTATAGACATGAAATCAATCAAAGTATCGATAGACATGGTTATGGATTCGTCAGTATTTCATAGGTATGGAAGCTGTGCTGCTGTTGTTGTTGATGTTGATGTTGTATGTGTTCGTTAATAGTGGTGGTGGCTATTTCTGTTCGATAAAAAGACTGGAAGACTATACACATATTTACAACTACATACACATACAGATATAAATCCATTGTACAAGAGATTTGCTTCAGCAAACATAGCTTCTAAAATGTGCACACACATTCTATATATCCTTCTGCATTTCTTTAACCATAGAAATGATTCACTATGCTTTCATGTTCGCTTTGTCATGTTTTCTAGTTTTCTTAAGCCAATGCAGATTTATACTGACATATGAAAAATGCACAACTTGTAGAGTAGTTGAATTGTACTCACGAATAGATTGTCACATATACAAATATTAAAACTTCACCACTGTTGTTGTATAGAAGTTATCAAAATAAAACACAAACTAAAGGCAGAATAAAAACGAATAGAAGATGAAATACAGATCGATATTCGATTTCTAGTTAATAAGTTTATAGCCTGTTATAACGTTGTTAAAACCAACAACTAGTAACAATAAAATTAGCAGCAAGTAATGGATATTTTCATCTATTCCTGTTGCGCTCATAAAATGTTCGTTCATTATTCCAATGCAAACATGAATGTTCTTTTTAAACGATTTGTAATTTTTAGTGCTCTGTTTTCAAGTTGTAAAAACATGACCTACACGTAAACTGATTCTTGTTGGGAAACAACAAAACGCCCACAGGTGAAAGAGACCCGATTTTGGCATAAAAGCTCACAATTCTACAGTCTGTCAAGTGACTTAAGAGATCCAGTAGAATAATAAAAATTAGCTCACAACAAGGATAATACAGCAAAATTTCACTGTCCAGATGTGTCTTTAAAAACCCAAAGTAGGTAGTTTTGAGTAATGGAGTTTAAATATTTATTTATGGTGGCAATATCCAACCATTTCCATCAAGTCCTTGCTGCTGTATCTATTGTGAACTAAATTTTATTAATTTACTGAATCTCTTAAGTCACTTAACAGACTATACATATCTTGCTCAGCTTCATCATTTTCTGCCAGTGCAGAGAAATAGGTGAAATGGCAGAAATTCCCATTGAACAAGTCCTCCTCCGATTTTGATTCTCTAAGCGGATGATGTTAGTGAAATTTCCAATAGAAATCATTATATTCGTTGCCATGTACTATAAATCTCTCACATGTTGCATGGATGTTTAATTGCATCCACTTTAATGAATTTACAATTCTAATGAGTTTTCTCTAACACTGATGGTATAATTAGGAGTTGTGGACAGATGCGATAAAAGACAATACTTGGACAGACTATCCCACTTACATATTAGGAAAAGACAAGTCTATGTGATGTGTGAGTCATGTATAGTAATGTATTAAGTTAACAGCTCAAAATGCCAACTTTGACTAAACAATTTCAAATTGCATACCTATACAATATATTTATGATATTTTACTGGGAGGAAAAAAAGTTTGAAAATTTGCATAACAATAACAAATCTGCATTTAAATGTTCCTCTCAATAACCTTTCAATAGAGTTAATAATTTTACTTGAACCTTTCTAAAATACAACACAAATTTCCCTAAAGGAAACATTTTCTCTGAATATGTCGGTATACCTAACCCTTGATGTTGAAATTCGTAACATTTCCCAATTTTCACCCCATGTCCATTTAGAGAATGTCATATATTTTGGCAGTATTTGTGTGTTTACGTCCGGTTCTTAACCAAATTATGTCCAGTTAGAGAATGAAAGGGGTACTTTCAGAGAGTCAGTCACTCTTGTTATATAAATTCAACATAACACTGTCTCTGTATTTTTCCCTGTTAACAATAACCCGCTTTATATTTTTGAAAGAATCCAGAAAATCATGAAATTTGACTCACTTTCCGGTCGTGTTTTTCTTTTTTTCGTATTCTATATTCCGTGTATGTTTTGAAAAGAACATATTCTTATTGAATGCAGAACAAATCTGTCGCTGAAAGTTATGCGTCGGTGGAGATTATTAATGGGACGCGTTCTTCTTGTCGGAACATTGACCGTATCAACATCAACTTCAACGATGCAAAAGACAGGTTTCAAAGGATAACTCGAACTTTATTGCTGATTTAAGAGTGATATGGTCACACTATGAAACTATTTGGAGCCTACACGATATTCGAAATAATAATAACAAAACAAAATCATGTTTTTCAACCATTATTTAGATAAACCTGCTAATCATAACAACAGTAATAAAAAAAAAATATATAAGAGAACAAAGGACCACTTAAGGGTGGTATTTATGTATAATTTCCATATGGAAAGGTTAATAAATTTCCACTCTATCTAATTACATAAAAGTTGAATATTAAACAACGATAAGCAATGTTAATAGTTGACACTCTCTAATCAAAATCACGAATTTGTAAATATGGAGTAATACGAATAAAAATGAAGATTATTATCATATCCCTAAATGTTGTAAATAAATCATGAAAATTTCATTAAATTTTGACTTTAATTACAACAATTTTAAATGGCTTTTTGTTTATTTTCAGGTAAGTTGAAATTAACGACAACGCCAATGGACGACGTCGACATAGCCGTCGCGTGCCAAACCGTCACGATGCCCGTCACTACACCAACTCTTGCATAAATCAACTCAATATCACCAGGTTTATCTTTACACAAATAATAAACAGGTCTACACCCGTATACTGTAAAATGTACATATGAGAATGCGAAATCTTAACTTTTTTCGCTTTAATTTTATAAAGCAACAACGAAAATGTGTACATTATTTTATATCGTGTTATAAATTGTATAATTCTATTAAACATGCCTCAGTTAAGATAGGAATTCCGTGACTTTTAATGAAGAGATCATGGCACGAATATCAAGTTTTGATTTCTTTTTTACATTCAATAACAATCACTTTATTTGTAGATTATTAAAATTTGTTTTAAGGCTATTTTTTTGTTGTTGTTGTTGTCGAACGATTTTCTCACGTCTCACTAACAGCTCAACGTGAAACTTTAAGCTCATTAAATTTGAAAGTTTTAAATTAACTAGTAAGCTTTTTAAAACTGTAACGAATCGGATTATTGTTTTTAATCGAGTGGAAGATGTTTCCACTTTATTTTTTATTTTATTTTTTTGATTTCTGAAAAAAAAAACGAAAATGAAGCGTGAAAACTTTATATTAAATTTCATGAACGATCAGTAACCAGGATGTATTATTTTAGTATTTCGAACTAGCTTATGGTACAAATCATTCATTTCACCTATTATTAGCTTGTTATGCACTAACTGTGCAGAACTAACCAACAATTAGAACACAGACCGTGTAGTGAACTTTACAAGATCACCGACCTATAAACAGACAAAACTAAATAAACCCTTCTATACCAGATTTCTATAATAATAAATCTATATGGATAGTTTGTAAACAATTATCAACAATCGATAAGGATATATCTGTTGTTGTTATTTTTAATTACTTCAACGTATGTTTTGTTATTTACACACACACACACACACACACACAAACACACAAAGAATTGAATGGTATTGCGTTAATAATTATTAAAACAACTTTATGTATATTGCACTGTAATAAAATTCCATTTAGGGGTTTTATTTGTAGTTCTATTTACAATGCCCATCCTATATACATAATACAATATTGACCCGGAATAAATACACAGTTCAACATTATTATCAGTTTTAATTATTTTTACAACGATATTTTGTCAACAATCATTATCAAATCTACGAATTTAAATTGTCATCAAATATGGATAATAATAAAACTGAAATTAATGTAAAATTAGCCTAGTTCAGCGCATACGTAAAGTTTATTATCTTCTCCTGTGTATTATAGTGAAACAAATCTGTCTTGACCGACCTAACTTTAGGGATCATACCACTTACATGGAGTGTCCACCGGAGCTTCAAAGACGCCCGGAAATGACCACATTCAGGTTTAAATACGTACCAAATTCAGCTTGACTTGACCCGAGTCGATCCTAACCCGGATTTCAAGGAGGTGCGAAGAGACACTTTTCGCCCGACTCGTACCTCGAAGGAGCGTTTTAGTCCAAATTTTTCTGTGAAATCAGTAGTTATGACAGCATACAGATAACATGGAAAAAGGCTCTGTAAGGATGAATGTGAGAGGGCGTATGGTTTTCTTCCGGTAAGCCACTAGCATTATTGTCGCCACCCACATCTTTTCCGGTTTCAGTATTGTATAAACTTCTATATTTTATGCACTACTCATTTCATATAATTAATGGTTTGTGTAAATTTACCTGTATACTACAGCATACAAATATCTTAATTATAAATGTTAATCTTATCTTTGTCGTTTCTCCACTACTATTATAGTTTCGGTTACCCTATTATTTGAATATCTACAACTTTGTCCCCCTTGTTTCTTGCAAACTTTATACGGAAATTCTAAAATATTCACAATCTCTAGGCACACATTAAATAAACCGAAAAATTCTATGCAAATTTCGGTCTGTTTTTTTTCCAAGTGGAGTTTTCGTATAATTTTCCACTATCTAGTAGATAATTAAGCATTGCGAAAAGAGGACTAATTGTGATAATTCTAATGGTGCCGAATAAAAATTTAGTAAATTTTATCCTTGTCGAGTTCGTATAAAAAAGTAGAACGATTCTGTAGTAAAAAAAAAAAAACAGATAAACGCTTTAAAATGACGTTCAGATAAAGTGTATGTATGTTGGGAACAGTAAGAGGGCGGATACCAAGTTACCGCCCTGTCGAGATAAAGTAATTACAATTAACTAAGACTTGCTTGCGTTATATTCTCTTGCTTATTCTCTATCTCTATCATTCATCGTATAAAACGTAGTAACATTGCTGATACTTGGGGGCACTAATGATGGGGAAGTAATTTGGCTTTCAGATTAATATGGACTGAAAAACTTTTCAATTTGCGTTAATGAGCAGAAACGACAGACCGATGACATTAAATGAAGATTTCTACTTCAATATTAAAACACAGCCAAGTCCATTTCCATATCACTTAATAAAAATGTCACGTCTATCAGATATATTTTTCTGTCGTTTAATCCGTGTTTTTTGTTATTTTTTTTTTTCGTTTGTTATTTAACAAGCAAAATTCGTACCTACATACAGTGTTTACAATTGAATAAAATCATCTATCCACTTTTGCTTTACTCGCATTGAATATTTAATCTGATATCACCGGAAACTACCACAAAAGCTAACCGAAAATTATGAACGTAACAAAACGAAATATGGGCTAATACTGGATTTTATCATCTATTCAACAAAATCCGGGTAGTCGGTATTATAGATTTTGTGGATACGAATATATACGTTATATGTATGTGTAGATGAACAAACATTATTCGTTAAGAGACAGTAAAAACGGTACAAATCATAAATCAAAATGATACAGCAACGGAATAACACAGGGGGGATATATAGAGGTATAAGAAAGGATTACCTGATGAATAGTGTATTATAGTAGCAGTAGGTATACGTACGATTCGATAGAATACAAAAGAAAGGATATTTATCAAAATATTATCGAGATTTTCTCCAACTGAAAATCGTTCATCATCACACTATTAATAATATTTTCCAAAATCCGAAACAATACATCATCAATAAAACTGTCTACCTATTGAACAAAAAAAAATAATATAATAATCAATACTTCGATCATTTCTTTTATCTATCGTTTCTTCGATCATAACTGCCACATTTTTTCCTATTTATGTTGCCGGTTAATCTGCAGTAATTTTCAGAAGGAAATGAAACAATATTTCATGTGTAAACTGCAAATCTCCCTTCTGAAATACTGACAGAGAAAGCGAGCGAACAAAAAGTGTCAGGATAACTCGCCGTTGTATATTTCAAGGTATTACTAAAAGAAAATAATAGCACCAGGACGCTAATCTACCTTGTACGTGTTTTAGTGGTGATGGTTAGAAAATATAGACAGATTAAGTTCTCGTCAATTCACACAAAAAAGTAATCAAAAAAATAATAATAAGAAAAACAAGGAAAACAAAAAAAAACATTTTCCACACCCTAGTTCTTGTGGTATTATTCTTGTTACACTTGTTCCTCGCACATTTATCAATGCCACATTTGAAAATATTGCGTATCCATGATAATGTCGACTATATTTGATGGTATAACTCTGGAATGAAAGAAAAATAGAAGCAGAATAGTATAGATAGGTAGACGTTTGCAATGAGAAATCATCTCATATAGAAAATTATTATAAAAAAGTAATGTATATGAGAGATAACGACTCATACAATTTTCACGACTTTCTATATGTGACATAAATATTTTCCAGCAAAATGCCATCACTACCACCACTATAGAACATAATGGAAGATTTAAGATGATGAGAACGATGAGACGATGTTTGTGTCTATGTAGGCATTTCGAATAGCTATTTCTATTTTTAGGAAGGTATATAACATATAGAGGTACACCACTAACATCCTCGACAAATCTAACATTAGCTTTTACTGCCACGACTAATTAAAATATTTGAATAAGTAATGAAAGTTGTGTGATTTTCTACAACTAATTCTAATTAAATACGACTGTTTTTTTTTTTGTAATGATTATAGTAATCATTTATAAACATAGTCATTTCATTGGAAAAACGACCAGAAAGAGGAGAAATGAAATTAAACAGATATCTAGCAGAAATATTTCAGAAAACAAACAATAAATAGGATGTTTTGGTTGGAATAATAAAACAACAAAATTAAAATTGAACCGTAGATTCTAACAGAAAAAATCGGTTTTATACAGAAAGACAATTTCCGAAACTGCATCGTACTGGGCAATTTCTAAAACATTTTTGCTGACTTGCCGAATCTTCCCAGTAACATCTAGTTTGAAATTTATCCAGTAATCGAAGATTTTCAAATACTGGCTCTCCCCCATTTGATTTATACAGTTGGTAATTTTGATTAAGATTTACAACCAATATTGAGAAATTACAGATTGTACAATCTTTATTGCATAAATTATCCTAACTCTATCCAGGTGTTCGTTCGTTGAAATATTAAAATAACCAAGTATAAGACACATATTTGAAGGCTGAAAGTGTACCTATATTTGTAAGACATTCTCAAGCATAATGAACATAATCAAATATTCATCGAACCCCTTTTAACTTTAAACAATTTTAGTTCAACAAGAGGAGGATAGAGAACGACACCCTCTCTCAAACTTGTTAAGTCAAAGAATAATTGATGAAATTATGTAAAATTAATTTTCTATTCGAAAACTTTGGCAAAAAATAAAATAAAACATAGATACACACACATACAGACACACAACGAAATGCTTAATATTGATGGTAATAATGAAATTTTCTTCAATATTCAACTCAATCTAACTTATCTTAAAGAAAACTTTCTATATGAAGTTTCATCTTTTATACTATATCTACGCTTTCACAGGAAGTGATATTAAGAAGACTGATTGATATTATAAAAAGCCATTTATATTATCATTGATGATGGATTAGAGACATTAGAATAGAATTGAATTATGTTGGATTTTTTCCGAAAAGTGAAAGTCTTTTCGGTTGCTATTGTTGTTGTTGTTGTTATTTATTCAAACTTTGTCTTTCAAGAAAAATTCAACTAATTTTTCTATAGACAGCTGAGCACACTTCTTAAAATAAATACAAATGACACGTTTCGGTGCTTTCTATTAGTTTAAATAAACAATACAGACCCCTGTTTGATATAAACACAGCTGAAATTCTATTCTTAATAGATTTTACAGATTTTTCTGAACTTTTATTACATCATTTTTAAAGTGGAACACAACATAATTTCAATTTTAACAAACCACCAAGACTATAATATAAGTGTAGTGAAAGCAATGAAATCCCTATAAACACGATACTACAACTAAAAAGGGATTAATTAGTTAAGAAGGCACTTAACGGCCATTTTAATTAAGTGAAATAATCCGTTTTTAGCATGGTGAAAGTTGATTTTTGAAACCATCTTAAGTTTATTATTAATAAATTTAACAAAAATCTAATTATTAAGAAACACTAGGTATAATAGGGGCGATATATTATAGTGTAGGGGTTGATGAATGAAAAACTACCACCACCTCCATTTATATGGCCGCGTATATTCAATATTTCATCACAACGATTTCGCGAATTTTCATTTAAAATACGCCCCTGAAACTCGTATTTTCCAAAGTTAATTCCAGTTTTATGAGCACCGAGAACAATAAATATTTTAATTTATTGTTGTTAACAGCCGTATTGGGATAAATAAACTAAATGTGATCGATTTATTTGAATTTTTTTGTTCCGGTAATTATGATGAATGCCTGGTGTGTGTGTGTGTGTGGTCTTTAAAGCTTAACTTTATAAAAAGTAGAAAAAAACAACTATTTATCTTTTCTATTGTATAGTTGTGTATGACCTGAATGTTCCAAAGGGCATATCTACCATATCATCATCCACAGATGTGTATAATGGTGTTTTGAGCGTGTCGACGTCGACGTTTGTTTAGGCTACAAAATCTACAAGGATGAATGTGTTAGAAAAACTCCATATTAACATACCACTACCTCACTCTTCTATATTGAGGATGAAACTTGGGGACTTTCTTTCAACATCTTGTTTTCAGTGCATCTATAATTAGAATTCCAGATACGGACAAAATGGGACGATTTCATTCAATAAACACTTGTTCAACATTTAAGTTGTTTGAACAAATATTAAATTGAAAGAAACAAAAAAAAAAAGAAACCACCTGCCATTTATTGAAAACTTCCATCGTGTATTAGTTATTGGGTGTTTTTCATTAATTTTATTGATTGTTTTCAACATTAAAAACACCGCCATGATACGATCTAATTGGATTAAATTAAGTCCTTTTACAGCACCCTATCAATTTTAGTCATTAACTGATATTATCTTGAATTATTATTAGATAAATGGACAATTTTGTTGGATTCCTCCACTATCACGCTCATGTTTCATTCGTGTTCTCTACAGTCAAATCCATTTCTTTGAATGTTTTTGCAGTGTTCGTTAGATGGATGGTGTTTCACTGTCGCGCCCTCGAGACAATCCTAAAATAGCCCTATCAATTCATTCATTCCACCCTAACAAAAAAAAAATAAAATAAAAATAAATAAATCGCCTCTCTTGTTCTTTCCCATTTCTACATCTATTCGTTTATCTTTTACTTTGCACTGACAAAAAGCTAGTGAGTGTTGGAGACATTTACATGGAAAACGAGTCTATTGACTTGACACGAAGGACACCCGCACAACCGCAACCGCGCGCGCGGTATGTTTTCATTCCAGATTTTGTCGCTTTATTTCATATTTTTTTTGTTCGTCCTCCTTTCTTGAAACTTCACCTCATCCAACACCCCCGGAAACTTGTTTCGGAAATAGGTCTTTAACAGCTAACGATATTTCTTTGAAAAGACGTTGTCTGATTTTGAACGTGCTTTTTTTTTTGTTCGGCAGTCATCCGATAAGAAAGTTAACGACTTCGAAATGGATCGATCCATGTATAACTTCCTCAATATATGGTAGTTTTGCACAACAACACATAATTTATTCAGAGTTGTGTGTTTTTTGAAATTAATGTTGCAATTGTTGTAAAAATCGTTTTTATTACCAATCAATAAACAATTGCGTTACAAACATAAATTATAATGGTTTTATGTAAGGGATTATTGTAAATCATATATATACAAACACATAGCCAGATACATGTACTGGTTGCACGACATTAATTATTTTGATTCGATGCATAATTTACAAGATTTGTTTTGAAAATAGAACAAGCCGGCAAAGTTCTTTCATGTTTTTACTTTCAAAGATGACGATGACACATGGCTATTTAAAAACCAGAAAAACAAAATAAAAGACTCTTATTCTGGATTGTGAAGAGGTAGAACATAATCTAGATTGTGTTATTTAAGATCTGTGTGTGTGTGTGTGTGTCTGTATGTGTGTATGAAACAAACTACACGACTATATACTTTGGCAATGTTGCTAAAAAAATATAAATAGCCGAAATACCAACAAGATGTGAACAGAGTATTAAAATTCATCCGCAACATTAACGCAACTGTATACACGAAAGCAACATTAACGGATCAACGATTAATTGATAGAAAAGTATATAGGGTCATCATTTTGTTGGAGTATCATCATAAATTTATTAAATTGTAGGTGGCGGTTGGGAAAGACAAAATTAATGGTCCACGAAAATTATGTTATCGTAGTTGTCACGTACCTTTTACATTTTCATTTACTACTCATATTCTTTATAAATTATTGGTGGTCTGGTGTAGATAAATATTTTTCTACTAACTGGCATTGCTCTATTTTGGAAATGAAACTGAAAGTCTTAGGAATTTGCGCAAACAAAATCAAGGTGTATTAAAAATAACGCACATTCTCGTATTTACACATATTCTGTTTAGTTGTTTGGTGTATACATTTCTAATGTTCCCACAGGAATCATTCAGTCACGAAACAAATTCCAATCTTGATTCTTCTGTTGTTTTCACATAATTTTTTTAATATAATCCAAACTATTATTGAATTAAAGCACAAAATCGTATTAGTAAAACTATTCAATAGAAAAATTACTGATTAAAAATTAATTTAATGAAATATTAACAAACCCAACTGTAATAACCCACAATCAAATTACATTGTAAAAGATTAATTACAAAGAGATGGAATAACAGGACTAAACTCAAGAGAATACCGCCTATATTCATTTTAATCCGATTTTACTATAGCGCAACTTAATATTAACGTCACCCTATACTATACTACAAGTATGAGGAATAATATGCGAAGGCAGTTTCGAAAAAGTTTACCTATTAGCAACAGACACAAGAAACGGTAAACAGAGAAGTAGAGAACAAAGTATGATCAACTCATTGTTTATGAAGTTTCCATCTTCATTAGAAAACAAACATACTGACAAAAACTTCTACTTCTTCGTTTTCTGTACCCACAAAGCAGAGGATATGTTTAGTACTTACCATTGGTTGCTCTCAGTGGTACCACTAGACAGGTGCAACACTGAAACTTGAGAAAAACAAAACATTAAAACTGGCATGAATTTGGAGAAGAAAACTGGAAAAATTGCGACCCCATGAAACCGTTTTAATTTAACAAACCGAAAGACAGTTGTACCAACTCGGCAAGTAGCAGTGCAGTGGAAATGGAGGTGTAAAAATCTATTTCGTCCTGTATATCAACGATGGTTCTGCTTTAATAAATACCAAATTGATAATAAATTCGAAAGATGGTAAAACGTGATGCACGACACCTCTTTTTGCACTTATCCCACCGCAAATAAACAACAGAATCATCCCATAAATTACCCTAACAAACAATATCCATACACAGCCAATTCTACATTATGTATTAATGTAAATCAAACAACTTGTTGTTGTTGTTGTAATGTAAATTCTATTTTACACAACCGTATTGGGATAATACTAGTCACACAAACTTATTTCTTTGTATATTTCTCCCTTTTGCATATAATTCACCTTTAAAATTACATACAATATATCATGGGGTGTTTTATATTAACTTCCGTTAAAATGAGGCTCATCTACGAAAAAGATATGTATATGGAGAAAAAAGAGACGAGAGACAATGGAATTGGCGACAGTAGAAGTGTTACTATGTTCTAACAAGGGGGTGGTTTTACGACGACAACTGTCTGGAATATATTCTGTGTTCCACAGTTATCAACAATTGTTAGTCTGAAATGTAACTAGAGGTGTGTAATTCTGAAAATATACACATTTTAAGCTGGTGTTTTTTTTTCTGTTTGTAAATATCATCTGCTGCAATATAAAGACTTCAATATAGATACAGCAAATGACTGTCTCATTTCATTCGCACATAATGAAAGACAAAAATGCGACTACTATAAATTGCTAAATTTGCTCGACGTTAATTGCCTTATTACACTGTTGTACTAAGTATAGTTTTGCTTTCATCTAAAAAAAATCCGCCGGGTTTTATTTTTCTGTTACTGTTTTTGTAAATATAGATATGGTAGGAAACATTTCCAAGAAGATATTTAAAATTTGCTACCGACGATCCGTTTCACGTACTCATCTTTTTTCGTTTCTATTCACAATGTGACAAAAGAGCGATAAATATGAATAATTATACCTTGACGTGCACGTCTTAGTGGCAACATGCAATCCCAAGGATCATTTAATGTGTTTCATGTCAATCATCCTAATGATATTTTGGAGAACCCTTTTCATTTTGCAGTTCAACTGTAATGAGTGCGCGAATGACAACGACAACAACAACAACAACAACGGGAAAGCAGCAAATGCTCGAGCCAACACGCCGGCTGTTCCTGTTCATATTTCAAAAGCTTGTCGCTCTCCCCTCGACTAGATCCTGCGTTATTTTTTTATATATTTAATGTATAGATGGATAAAAGCGAAAAGGACCGAGATGGAGAATTATGTTACAATATGGTTTAGAATAAATACGAACGAGAACAGATTCGTCATCTTTACAGAACAAATCTGTCACAGGACACCCTTTTACCCAGCTTTGAAAAGAATTGGCAAACTGGTTATTATTGGATAAAGCTGGGATGATTCTTGGAAAATCTCTTTATAGCTTCATTAATTGTATCGAACTAAAGACGTATAACTCATATTACACAAACACAAACAATTCCAAAAATTCTATGCAATAATACTAAACTCGAGTTATGTACCTACGTAATTACAATAAAATTGCATGTTTCACTTGTCTACAGTCCAATCAATAATTTTATCATGAATCTTTTATGACTCCAATGAAAACTTCGTTCATTTCCTCCTATTTCCATACTTAATACATGATTACTATTTCTTGGAAAAAAATTTAAAAAAAAAACAAGTATTCCATTATCAAAGTAAATTGTATCGATTTTCAATTCTATCCTTTTACAACAAAATAAATTCACTTCTTAATCCTAAACTAAAACAACAACTCCCTTCGTATATAATCCACAAAAACGGGAGAGTTTTGTTAATCTTTGACCAAGATAACGATGTGAACAACTAATTGTGTCCAGTGCCAGGAAATGATTTAGGGTGTAGTGCTTGTTTCCTTATATGAGAACATTTCCTCTATTTACTCAAATTCGATATATGCGTATGTGTGCGTGTGTGTGTGTGTATATATATACGAGTTAATTTATCTGTCTTCGTCTTTATTGCATTGCTTGTCTATACATGAAATGTAAATATTCATTGGGCCGTGGGTAAATGTGCACGTGACATTACAACCAAACATTGCCCATGTTGTAATCAGTTGAGGAGACACCAATATGCAATTCACAGTTTGTACAAACCTGACATTTGTGTTATTGATGGGACTAATTAGTATAAAGGAGCACATTAAAGGGGAAGTAAACTAATAATATTATAGTACCTATGTGAAATTATCAAACAAATGACCATACTTCCCTAATGTAATAAAAATTTAATAAACGACATAAGGATTTGATTATATTTTATATGGTTAGAGTTAATGATGGTGCATATTTCTGATCATTTTATTGGTCATTAATTTAAATATTAATTGTGACAACAATTGGGCCAAATAAAAAATGTAATTTATTGTTAACAAAATATTAACGACAATGAAAAAAGAATCAAAAAACCAACGAAATCAAGCTTATCCAAGAAAATTTTTTCACTTGGTGTCTCTCTTATAATTTGCATTAAAATTAAAATTCCTTTCGAGACAGTTTTGTCAGGTAATTGGTCGTGTACGTGTGCTACAAACCTTCCATTTAAATAAATTACAATTGAATTTGAAAGAACGATTAAATCCTCTTTTAAATTCAATAGTAAATTATTGATTAACAAAATAATACGGGAAAAATTATTGAGAATTCCGATAGTATCATTTATTTTTCATAAATCCTACATATCGAAAAATATCAATCCGCAAATGGTATGTTTCACACGACACAACCTCTGAATGGTAGATGGTTTTAAATATGTAAAAAGGTAAAAGTTCATGCAATTCACAAGTTGATTTTGCGGAACAGAAGGATTATATTGCAAGTTAATTGAATATTATATTCGTCTACGTCTGAAATTCGCTACAGCAGACTGAAATTCAATGAATTCTACCACGTGAATCCAAAACGATTCATAAAATCGCACAAAAGACGCTTTTAAACTGTATCGTAATCGGTAAACACCGAAATATGTAAACTTCCCAATCACTTGCTAAAGAAAGATTCAACATGAACAATAGGGAGGATTATTAGTTCTAGTGTTCAAGCTGGCACTCTTAACTGGATCGTTGTCAAAAGATTTTGCTTTGTTCCATATTGCTTTCAAAACTGTCAACACTATTCGAAGTCTGGATTAGAACTTCCTGTCACAACTGCGATCTCATATCTCAAACTATGATCCGCAGCAGTTTAAAGAAATCGTCGAAAAGCTAGCGAAGTACAGGTCAAGAGGTCGTATTCAGCAGGAAAGTATATAGAATTCGTTAAAACAAAAATAATGTGCTATTACGTCGTTTTTATTAAATTAACTACAATTTGCAATTGTACCCAATTTTCTCTATTAAACCCGTGTAACTGAATAATCCTTTTAGAACAATTCATATTCTGTTCACACGGTGTACAATGAAAATTTGCTACTGCAATATATTCGATAGCTTGTCGTCGACTGCTACTATTACAGCTGCTGCTATATTATTGCCACCACTACCAACACACAATATATGTAGTGTTCAAGTCGGCATTATTGAACTGCATGTTTCAGGTAATTAATATACGATCTCATGGCTTCATTAAACTTGGACGGGCCGACGCCGTTCACAACCGTTAATTTAACGTTACGAGATGTTAATAATCCCGTTAACGACTGTTGATCATGCAAAACCAGATGGATATCGAAACGCCAACCCTAACTAGTATAGCAAAAGAAAGCATATATCTGCCATATTCAACATTGTATACATAAATGGTACATAAATACATATAATAATGAGAATAGGTGTGTGTACATATAAAAAATGAATTTATACCATTTTGTCAACTGTGACGACAGTAATATGGGTTTTGCACGCATTATTTTTTTTTTTTAATAAAAATTGTAAAGAAATGAATGCATCATGACAGTAATTTTGTTGTGGTGGTGGTGGCATTGTGGATATTTGGGTAAATTTAATACCGAAATTAATGTGACAAGTTATAATTCCCAGATTTACAAGTACAGGTTTTCGGGATTAAAATCCAGCTTTCTGTTACACACAATTCATCAAAATATTCGACTACTACCACTAGTGTAATTCTGAACTTCTATACAGATTATCATGAAAAGCCTTTCAAATACTCAAATTTCCTTTTATTTTTAATTCGCTTTATTTAATTTCTGTTATCATAAATCTGACTAATTTCGTTTTTCTTTTTAGGTAAGTAAGAATCAGTAAATCTAAAAAGGTAACAAATACGAAAAGGGTAAGTTTCGATTTTAAAACAGGTTTCTTTGTGTATATTGAAAACGGAATAACAAAGGAACATTAAAATATATATTTTCAATGTGTACAAATCGACCTCATTATATATTTAACAACTTGTACATACGATAGTAATGCTCGATTCATTGCTTTAACTTTGAATAATCGGCCAATACTAAACACATATGTGTAAGTGTTTAACAACGGTTCAAGGATCATTAGTGAAATTGATAAGGTTCGTATTGTGAACACAAGGACCATTCGAACAACAATATTTAAGCATTTATCTTGTTTGAATCATGCTCGTTTGACACAAACCAACAATACGCCTCTATATTCGTATTTGAGAATATTTATCAACTGATGTTGTTGTTAATCGAATTAAGGGTTGCGTGGGTTGTTAATTGGACAGAAACAAAAATTATTAAGATTGATTTTAGTAACACAAGTCTAATATCGATATAGTTTCTTCTATATATATATATATATATATATATATAGTTTTAGAAGACAATTGAGGGGGGAAGTGATTCGTGTCGACGTTAATCTTAGATTGTTGCATGTCCAACAATTGTCTGTCTTGGAGAAGTCAGTAGAAATCGCTGCAAGTAGAGAATATATACAGAACGGACCATCAATTTCCACCTGGATAACACGCAAACTAGAAATCGAGCAGTAAAAGTTCAGGGTGGTGGTGGTGGTGGTGCACTCACGCACCCTCATATCCATCAAAGTATGGTCGTGGTAGCGTGTCGTGCTAACGGTCCGACATGATACTGCCTGGTACAGTCTTAATAGGATTTTGATATTATATATATATATGAATAACATACATTTAATAGTTGCAATCACTTTCAAAATCTAAAGCTTCAAGAACTTAAATTACGAACCGTTGTCAAAACTATGAAAAGAACATTGTACGACTAATAGGCAGTTTTATATTCGAAATTATGATTGATCATCAAAAATTAATTGAAATCTTATCGTTAGGCCGGTTTTCCGCTATTTTATTATTTTTTTTAACAAGAGAATCGAGGAAAAGCTCGACTGCAATTTTCTCAAAACAACACGCAGTCTATGTTGATAATCCATTAAATGATGATTAAGAATTCATGAAACTGTCAGAATAGCTCTTGCTGAACTTCAAATTTCCGTTTATTCCAATTTTTGTTGTTTAGAAATAAAAGTTTGAATATCAACAAGACTATCCGTAATGCAGTTGACATATCTGAGTAAAAGAGGCAAGTCACTCCCAGTGGATGTATCTAAAGTTTCACTGAAACATTAGATAACTGGAAGGGAACGGAAGTTTTATAATGTTAACATTTGAATCTCTGAAAATGTCCGTAATGTAGACACAGCTTAAAATTGGACAGTTATTTTTATTTCTAGAATAGCTAGCACCTCTTCAACAATCTGTTAATCATGAATTAAAACAAATTAATTTTCGAAAATTTCAGCAATTCAGGTTTATAAATTTGTCAATCTGAAAATCTCCAACCAACACTTTACACTATCATAAATTTCATTCACGATAGTTTCACATTTATAGTTTAAATAAGCATCTCAAAACTAAACTCTCACTAGCTGTTGATAGTTTTAATGAGTGTTCACTATTACACACCAATCTGTGGTGTGGTGTATGTCTTGTCTTCGTATATATTTTGTTCCATCACATAACAAAACTTTTAATAGCAAACGATAATAATTTGTCGTCGATGAAGTTGGGAAAACAGTTAATTTTCTTTACGCTAAACTTGATGAGGGAACACACAGGGTTGTAACGACGACGACGTTGGTGGTGGTGGTGAAAGTTTTGGTCTATCTGCTGGATGCCGTCGACCCTAATCAAAATGAATAAGTTTAAAGTTTAATTTTCGTTGTTAGTGAAAAATTTGGTCGTAGCTTGTGTTGTAAAATTGATTTTTCGATTATAATGAAAAATAATAAATAAATTGAATGTTCGAACTATAGATAGGTAGGTAGTTTTGAAATTAAATTTCATATTGACTGTTGAACATTATCTTTCAATTCAATTTCCAATATGTCGAAAATATCGTTTTCAATGGCAGCACAATTTGTGTTCATGATTGCAGCCGCATTTGTCATAATATTGATTGACCATAAATATAGATTTAATGTAATTTCATATAATTGACATGAACTGTTTATTGTAAAAACGGATTATTGTTTGACTGAAATGAAAAGGTTATTTCTACAGGTAGTTAGTTATATCTAGATAGAGTTATTAATTGTAATAAATGTCTAACGATAAGTCAGTGCCTGTAATCCAATGTATTCGTGCACCTCAAGTTCCTTTAATAATAATGCATTATATTAATTAATGGTTCCACTAATTAGAAGCAGGTGTAAGAGATGAAGGCACTGTTTGCCAACGTCTATGTGTTGAATGTTCGCAATAACACCACCAGTTTAATAAAGGGGTTACAATCCAGGGGTGGAACTGTTTAACCCACACAAATAATACGTTATAAATGGCACCCTTTCTCTTTCACCCTCCCTCACAAATACTGTTCCACAACTGAAATTGAATTAATTAATCGTCCTTTTGATAATTTCTTCCGATTTTTGAATTTTCAATTGAAATCTAACAAAAGACTTACAAATTGAAATGAATGACGACTAATACAGTTGAACATTATTATAAAAAGGTTTTTTCGGTGATTTATCAAATCGGATGGCGCCCTTTCGAAAATACCCCCATATATAAAAACAACAAAATTCCCGGTGAAATATAATAGAGATAACTGCCTTAAGATCCTTTTGCACTTAGTTAGGTCGTAAAGATAAGCCAAGTCTGAAACATTTATACGATTCTAGACGATAAACTATTCATCGAATTACAGGTATTGGTCTAAAGACACAAAACAGACATTTTTATACAATTTTTTTCTCTCGTTTATTTTTCGTTTTAAAAAACAACTCCTCTATGTCATCATCTATCTCATTTCGTCTTCCGTCAAATAATTTCAAGTGTGCGTTTTAAAATAGATCACTTTTTATTTGATGTTTACTTTTGGCTTTAAAAATAAATGCCATTGTGAGACGGATTGCAATTAATTGCAGCCATTAGAACGCCGACGTGTTTGTTTTGTCCATTCTATCGTCTCTTTGAATCCTGTCACTTGCCTTCAATGCCAATAAATTACAAGTTTTTTTTTTAGATTAAACACAATCAATTTAAAGCCCACGTGGATTAGTTTAGAGCAACATATTTCTTTTGTTTTCGTTCAATTAATACCGACTAGAATAGAAAATTCAAATTTATCAAGCCTTATTTTATCTACAAACAATCCTAGATCGTTACCTAAAGCAGCAAGACTTAAGAATATCACACTATAATTATACCTACGGTTATATAGGGAGAAATCAATAGTGCAATATTAGTGACTTCAGAAAATTTCAGAAGATTTTTGCAAATTCACCCGCCAACAATTTATTTTAGATCACAGACAAATTTAAGAGAGGCACGTCCTGTACAAAGTGCTCTGAAAAAGCTACAAAGTGAAAAGTTATACGTCCTAAGAAAACAAATTATATTTGAACACAATTCTACAGAATTACAACGTCCAGTTTAACGGATACAGAACCGCGTTTAGAACTTTTCAGGCCCTAACCACACAACTTTGTATACGGATCAACAAGAATTTATTTGTCTTTACAATATGTTTATAACGACCTCCTCTTGAGGGGGCCCTAAGTACGTCTCTATTTTATCTAGTGGCAAGATATGATAAATTTGTGTCTATACAGAGCCGGACCTTGCGCCACAGCAAGAGATTTTTATATGCTCCTTTACAGAAACAACTGTTCTTTGTGTTTTCAAACTTTTGATCCTTCTTGGAAAATAGCGCGAGTAGCTCTTGTTTTAATCCGGCATTGCTCTCATTTCCAATGGATTTTCGTAATTTGTTCAAAAATGATGATAGACTCTGATTGAACATGTTGTCTATATAAAAGTTGAGAAGAGTTCAAAATCGTATTTTATTTGAGTAACTCTAATGGTAGTTTTGTTCATTTCTTCTTATTAACAATTATCGTTATTCCCGTAAGGTCTCATTTCAACTTAGATCGTATCTCAACAGAACTGGCTGCTGTTTCTTAGAACATTAGAAACACTTAACCTCTACGAGAAATTTTTCCTGTTTAGTAAATTGAACAGTTGATTGGAGGAGGTCTCTAGATTGAATTGACGTTTTACAAAAATTGAAAATTTCCAATTTAGCTTCATAATCTCATCATAGTCGGATTGCATCCTAATACCGTACAAAATAACAATCACTAAGGAATTTCCATTAGAAAATCTCTTTCAATAAGCGGATAATAGTTTTAAAGCTTTCTTCAATTTCAAATTTTTCTCCCTAATTCAATAATATTAGTGTAAATAAAATTGTAATCGGAATTCGATAATGGTGCCAGACCTTCTCTCTAGACACCAGTCTATCGTGTCTTGTTGTTGTTGTTGTCGTTGTCATAGTTGTTGTATTTACTATAGTCGCCTATAAAATCGTAGAAACTCATTAAAATAACAATAACGAGTCGAAGATACACACTTCTCATGTGACTTTTAAGGTGTCACCTGAGACCGAAAGATCTTTCCATACATATAACCACACATACCATACATAAATGTTGTTGTTGAGAAACTTTAGGGTCGAATTTGTAAAGTGGTCGTCTCGTTCTTGTCGCCACTAAAACTTTATGACTAACCCAAACTTGGTCCCAGTTACTACACACATATGATTGTCATTTACATATCGACATTCATTTTAAAGTACCTCCACAATCAATAGTTCTGACGATATTCCCATTAAAAGCCATTTAAAAACACGAAAACAATAATTGGGAAGGCTTTGAACTACTGCAATGTCGATTTAAATATTGAAGCTTTTGAAATCGCACACTCGGCACAACAGTGGACTAATGATGTCCGCTAATGGACCATTATATCATGTTTCTCTAAGCTTTATTCTTATTTGTGAGAAAAAATAATTAGGTGATTTTATTAAAGCAAGTTTTTACTTTTTCTTTATTGTTGGTAGTTGCAACGACCATAGAACTGAATTTCATCAATACCATTTTCACCACCATCTCATTAGTTTTATGTCCCTATTACCCAACTCGTATTATACACATTTTATTTGAAAACGAGTGAAAAAGGCTTTTGTGTTTGGATTTTCATTTTATCATAACGATGATGATGATGATCCTAAGGGGGCAGTAATCACAGTGAAAAAATATGATGAATGAAACGTTATTCGCAAAAAAATTCAATCGATGTTGTTCGTATTTTAATCAAACACAACGATGTGACGATAGCGCATTTTTCCCAACCAAATATTTTTCATCAAAACTTTGATTAATCTCTCGATCAAAAATGATTACTTTTCTCGCTTATAAAAAGGTATTAACTTCATATTTGGGACAGGATGAAAGGGAAAATTTCACCAAATATAGACATTTTCAAGGAAATTTGATAATCGATATTTAATGCTTTTCCATCATAAAAATAGCAGTTAGAGATATTTCAACTTTGTATCAATCCGATTTACATTTTTCTCAATTATTTGTTTGTTGGAAAAGTTCTGTGGCTATTGTTGTTTGCAATTATTGTTATATAGAGCTCTGTCTATTCTTTTCCAAGATAAATGATAAGAGTAATCGATTTATTTCCAGAAAAAAAGGGGTGAAAGTATCTGGAAACGTGGAATGATTAATGTTTGTTGTAATTGCCTTGAATTTTGTTGAAGCGAAACAAAGCCAACTCAAAATCACTAATTTTATAAAAGATTTGAATTAATTTCGAAATTACATTTCCAGACTAGATATATAAAATGTGATACACAAACATTAACGTTCAAACCTTATATTGCACATAATCAATCCACCAGCCCATTAATCTTAATTTCACTCCACCCAAACCGAAAAGACAGGACGGCGTACAATAATTAAATAAACAAGAGAGAAACAATCAGTCTAGTAGGGGTATTTCCTAGAAATTAACGATGGTTTTCATCTCTTTTACAAAACGAAATTGTTGGTGATGGTCGAGTTGGAGGAGGGAATCTTTTATTTTTGTCAACAACTAAAATGGTATTAGCTTGAAATGGGATTGCATCTTTGTTTCCAAAAACCAGACAAATGTACACACAGTTTTAATGCAACAACAACAACAACAAAATAACGTAGCGAATATCAACGAATTCGCTGAAAAGTTCTCTTCCCCCAATTTAAATTCGTTTTTGAACATCGGCCACAAATTTATCGTTCGAAACGAAATTGAGAGAAACCGGATGGTGTTATTTAAATTTAAATCAAGCTAGTGTTGGGAGAATCGAAACTTTTTTTCCAAAAAAAAATCAAAATAAAATAAAGTCAAGTTGAAAAATCTCCTAGAATGAGATTGTTAGATACATTTTTCTATTTTCACATAGAACTGTAATTTAATCTTCAAATCACTTGGGATATTTATCGTTTTTAAAGCATACTTTTGTGCTTATTGGCGCCAAGATGCGAAGGCGGCATTATAAATTATTGCCAGATTAAAATGAATTAAAAAAAATGAAAACTCTAGTCTAGACCACAGATTCACAAAGTGTGAGTACCCTTCGATGGGTCGCGGAATGTTAATAGGTGGGTCGGCGGAAAATTATGAAATGTTTTGCACCAAGAACTGGATATTAAAACTGCTAATTCTGTTAAAACCACCTTTTACTTGCTTACTTGTAACATGGATTGTAGAAATTTCCATTTTTTTAAAGGTGGTCGCAGTCTAGAAAAATTTAGGTACCTTTGGTATAGATTAGACCACCACATTGCCGCATAGTTCGATATCATTTCTGAATGATACGTGAAACTATTGATTGTGGCTTGAATTGCATATTTTATATCAAAGATAATTACAATTACAATTACCGAGCACCTCATTTTCAAAGCTATACAATTTCATGTACTGTTTTAATTAATTCAGTTTTAATTGTGGAAAAATATCGAATAGACGAGTATCAATTAAAAGTTGAAAATAATTTTAGAGATTCTAATAATAATAATTAATCGGTGAAATATTTAATTCTCTATCGTTTGTTTAAAGTAAAATAATCCGTCCATAAATAAGACATTCTAAACTCCAATTTTCTTCTACATTCTAGAGTATCTTCGTCTTATTAGTGTTGTCGATGAAAACCAGACTTTAAAGTCAGAAAGGATCTAACAAATTAGCAAGATCGCAATGTCAACTGAATGAATATGACCGAGAGAATATTATCCCATTTTAATTAAATTTCGAATAAGATGACATTAATTAATAGCAGATAAATGGGGAAGTATTTCTATTTGAGTCTATCTCTCTCTTAACCATAGAATTCTATATAAGAGAGATTGAATTTTAAATGAATATTCCAACTCAATTCCAATGATTTCTTGAAATGAATTAGAAATAATGATCTGCTATTTGTTACTTTATGTTGTCTGGATTATCAATTTTTTTTCTTCGTGTGGAAAAACTAGCTTTTAGTTATTTTAAAATGTAATATATATTGCAATAAATTATATGTAGCCAACATAAAAGACCATGTTAACAACTCAATGTTGGTGCAATTTAGCAAAATGACGTGAAAAAGTACGATTCTTGTTATTCGGATTTATACGGAGGTCATTTGAAATATCCCTACTTTACTGGTTCTTCTTCATATTCTTTATTTGAAAGGTGAGAGTTTAGAAAGCCCTCTCTGTCTCATAAGCAATAAGTAGCAAGAAACACACTGGACTATTCCTGTAGACTCGTCCTAGATAGCTTATGTACTCAAGTGTGAACCGAGCTTGATACAATAGATTGGATGCGTCAAATGTCACTATAAGATGGACGTTTATTGATTATACAACAATGCACTTGTCAGTAAATTGCAGAAGAAAGTTGGGTAATTTTAGAAAGAAAACAATCTCAAAAGGGACGCAACATACAGACTACTCTTCCCTCTTATTGTTAGTCAGGAACAAGCAATTACATTCTTCGGAATATACGAATGAATGACAATTGTCCAAAGAGACAATCATCATTATGTTCCAAAAGCATGAATCAATACCAAAGAATATTATGTAACTTTTCCAAGGTAATTATATGAGAAAATCACAGAAAAAAGGCTTGCATCACATCAGTAGGTGACTACTTTGAAAATTAAGAGATTACTTTGAAGAATAAGGTTGTTTCAGGCTAGAAACTTTCCAACCCTTCCTCGTATACTTGTTTGACATTGAATATCGCTGTATATGTTTATCGTTATTTTTAGAAAGTTTAAGAATTTTATTCAATAGCTTAATAATAAAACGACAAGAATCCATAATCAACTTGTGAACATCCATTAATGTAATGCAAGATTAATAAACAGCTAAGCTAAGAGTTTATGACTTGAACGTTGATATTTCTCACAAACTAACTTTAACATTTTGACATTAATTATTAGAAAATAATAGAAAATCGACTAACACCAGTCTTAAGAACATTATTTATGTTCTGCCTTATATATTCTCCAATATTCACGCTATTTGGACACATAATAAACAACTTTTATTATTAGTGATAATAGTTTACTTGTTATATTCTCCAAAAAAACATTACTACTCTAATAATCTTTTTATTTATTTATTTATTTGTTTAATTTATACGTTTATTTGTTTATTTAGGCCAGTATCGTTCACCACGGATCACCGAACACCCTTCCAATACAATGGTAGCTAAACATGAACCAGTAACATTAAATTGTAAAGCAGAAGGCCGTCCTGAACCGTCAATTGAATGGTATAAAGATGGTGAACTTGTCAAGACATCACCAACTGATAACAAATCACATCGAGTCTTATTACCAGCTGGTTCATTGTTTTTCTTACGTACAATGAGTAGTAAAAAAGAACAAGATGCTGGTGTATATTGGTGTGTAGCAAAGAATATTGCCGGTTCAGCAGTCAGCAGAAATGCTACCCTCCAATTGGCAGGTAATGTATAACACATATTCGATTTAATATAAATAATAACAGCATAGACATGTTTATTCAGGATGGTAGACATACATACATGATTGTATGCTGAATTATTTGCATTTAATCGATACAATAGGGGTTGTAGATGGGTTAAGTGAATGTCGGGCAACCGACTAACGCTCTATTGAATATCGGTTGTGTAAAGTTCTGTGATATGTTATTCTTCCACAAGAAAATCTAGCTTTGCAGAGAAAATCCTTGTATATTGATAGGAAATTGTCGTCCTTTTCAAACACCAAGATTGTTTCCACATACCAATACAAAACACACAGTTTTCCAAACATACAGTTTTGTTTTGGTAATTTAAGTTGCCATTTGGTCCTGATAAATCAAAGGTTAATTAAGCATAAATAATGTCGGAAATAACCGCCAGAAGGTGCTGCCGGACATCCGTACAGGAAACTTCGACGTTCCATTGTAATTCTAGCTCACCCTATACAATTTTCCTTTCATTTCCGATTGTATAGGATTCGGAGATGTTAGGTGGGCCTTCCTTTTCTTTTTATTTTCTACGTTTTCGTTCAGGATTTTCCGTCTGCACTTTAAATTACCCCCCCAATCGATTCGGTGTTGTTTGAAAATGGAGTAGGGCGGGATGTAGCTTTCACAGCATCTTTCTGGTCAGATTTATGTTGGCACTTTTCGAGACGGAATTCTTCTTCAAGTTTCAATTTTTCTTTCATTCTCTGGATGTTAGCCAGTTATATATACACGATCTACATTTTTCGAATGTTTTGTTGGAATTTTTACCGTTTTCGTATCTGTATAAATGTTGTGTTTGGTTAATTCAATTTACTTTGAAAATTTGAATAGATGCAGTAACATTCATGAAATTTGCTGTGTTATTTTAAACTTTCAATTTTCTTAAGTGCTCCTTTACCGTCATCTTTAAAAAAGAGTATTTTATTATCGCTAGACGATCATTTCTCATGAAACAGCGATAATCTCTGTCTACAAATATTATGCCTTGTTGTATCATCATAAAAGTTTAGATGCAGGAATTGATCTTTTTATTAAGAATGAAATGCCCTTTTAGTTTTCTAGTTGTAGTTTAGCCTGTTTGACCAATAGACATTGATGGATGTAAGGATATTTACATCGATTACATCTATCAACAACAGCAGTCATGCCACTAGACAATAGTCTGTTGTATGTATATATAGAACGTAAATCATTTGTTATGACACACGTTTTGATAGGTTGGCAGTATGTACGTAAGTGTTGGATATAATGTTCTACCTCTCTATTGACATCAATGGATTTCCTCAATAAATTTTACAGTTGATTTCCACGTCAATACAATACATGATGTTGATTTATAATTTCTTTCCCACCCGATCTCGCCTTTATAAAAAAAAAAAAAACTAACAGCTATTGTCATTTTCAATACGGAAAAAGAACCTAATAAAATGACAAGTGTGAAGCTTTCATATTCAGCTCTTATCTACAATTAACAAATAGTTGCTAAAAGCTAATAAAATATTTATTAAAAAATTTTTAATTTCAACATTCATCTCTGGGGAGGTTTATTAAAAACAATGGGACTGTTGAAACTTTTTTACACTTAAAATAAGAAGTTAAAACGAAAAAAAATGAGAAAGAATGTAAAACAGTTGTAATTGATAGTTCTGGAAAGACCTTTTGACAGTGTAAATAGATCGGAAAAGTTAATATTAGACTGTTACGATTGAATAAAAGCAAACAGACTTCTTTTTTATTATTTAACGAATAGCTCTAATGGTACAGTTTGAAGACTGATTCAGTGCCAGAAAACGACCAATTTGTCGAAGAAAATGCAATAAAACTATCGTATAAGTAAACTTCAACTCCTATATTGAGTGGAATCATAAATTATTACCAACGTTTTTCTATTCAACATCTATTTTTTTTAAAAAAAAAACTTCCAATTCATCCCACAATTATTATTGTTGAGTTTGTATTTTGTGTGAATGCTCTATGCAAGAAAGAAAAAAAATATATATTGCAAACTATAAAATCAAACGAGAATAGAATCGGAAAAACCCTTCAATAACGGTGTCACTTATGCCTACGTTAGCGCAAAACGACCGTCTATATCTCCCTTGAAAATTCACAAAGATAAAATTGAAGCCAACCCGAATCATAAGTCTATCTTTGGGATTTCTGTTAGAAGGAAAATTGCAACTCGGAAACGGTTTTTATTACTTTCATTTCGCATTCATCTTTTCATTTAGAATGGAATTACTGGGGAAGCGTTATTTTTTTTTTACTTTTCGTTCTACAGTTTTCCCCTTTTCATTTCTTCTTCTTCTTCTTCTTCTGTCTTTTTTATTTTTTGTGTGTATAATTCAGAGTTTGTGTGTATATTAAAGCATTGTTGCTGAATGTTTTTTTGAAGCAAGTCTGAGCGTTATTATAAATGTAGAGGGTGGGACGCAAACAATAGAGTTTTGCAATAATCTGAAAATACTACATTTATTATTTTTCCACCCAAATACTAGATGAAAGTAAAACCAGTATTGTCTAGTTTTGTAATACAAACAAATAGAAGGATAATTCAATTTCGTTAGTTAGCTTAAAGTGTTTGTGAAAGATCCTCCAACGATACGGTTTTCTCAACTAGTAAACTTTTAATGAAAATTTCTTAAAAGTGGATAAACAAAGTTTCAAGTAGATGGTAAAGAAAATTGAAAAACTGAATCAATATTTTAATGGAATTAGGTTGTTTTACGTGAAATTCAATTATATACACCACCAACAACAACAACAACCAGTAATGGTCATCATTAACATAATCGCAAATATTGGAAACATACAGAAGCCTTTGATAGTCAATATTTGTATGGCGGCTACTAGAACTTTGTTCAAACTTAATACACTCACATACACCCACAGAAGAAACGAAAGAAAAAACGTCTTTACCCACTCAATTTATTGCCACTTTGTATAATAAATATTTACATTTTATTACCGACATACTGAAGCCTAAAGAGTCATTGACTCTGGAATTATGTACACTTGATATGTTCTAAAAATATAATAAAAATTTTGGTAAAAGATCTCCCAATGTAACGAGAATAATGCAATTATGCTGATATGCAGAATGAAAACGGCTTTTGTTATCCGACTGATGAAAGGATTTAATGAAAATGTAGATTTTCTATATTGTTTTGTTTTTAAAATCAACACCAATCTCCATTTGGTTTGATTAAGGCCAAAATTCACATTACATTGTCTATTTATCTTTGGAAATTCATTAAATCGATAATGCAAGAAGAAAAGATCATCGTAACTGACCCCCAAATTCATCGAAATTTAAAAGCAATTCCATGTAATGCCATATCGACGTGACATTATCTCCTACTGCCAGTGCCCCATCATTCTTGACTTTTCGGTGGTTGATTCAGAGAACGAAAGAAAAAAGCCGAACATGTATAGTCTCGCCCCTTCATAAATTGATAAACGTTGCCTGAGTTTTTGTGGTAGGGTGAAATCGGTCGATACCTGAATGTTTGTATGGTGTAAGTGTACTGCTAGCAATAGAAGGGAAGGGAAAGTTTCTAATGCTCTTTGGCTAGTCCCTATATTATATGTGTGTATATGTATACGAAAAGGGAGATTCAGGACTACATAAATGGTCGCCAGTCGGTTCCTGGTTCATAGGGGGGTAAAACCAACTCCACACTCATATACGTGCTAGACGATAAAATTTAATAGGCTGATATGTCCTCATAAAAGGCATCTAGGTAATAACTACGAATTTTCAAACTGAATTGGTTATAACGTACACAACACCAACTACATTAGATGTTCGTATCAGGAATGTTTAATGTTTGCATCCATTTTACAATAAACACATTATTTCCAAGAAAATGTTACATTTTGATGCAGTTCAGTTATTTTCCTATTCTGATTACGAAAGGTCTCTAAACGTGTTTTTTCCCACCACTATAATAAAATCTATTGTATACGTGTGCAAGTTACGAGCCTAGACCCTCATCAAAAAAGGTTTCCTGACTGTAAATAAATTACTTCTTCAATGAGTAGTTTTTTTTCTCTCAGCAAAAACAATAGCAGCTTGAATAAAATGAACGATCTGAATTGAGTCAACACTAGTTTTATTTTTAATTCTACACACCAATTCATGTTTCTGTTATTATAACCAATGTATAAAAACTTTGTTAGAATCGTTATGCTATAATGGCCTATTAGGACCGTTGCCAATCGAAAGCAACCAGCTATTAGCGTTATTTACACAATTTTACGCTTTTCACTTTAATAAATTTATTGTTATTGTCGGAATGGTTTTCCACGGAAGCCCCCACAACTAATTCATTCCAACTCTACTATTTGTTAAACAACAACAACAACAACAACAAATCCATTTGTAATTTACAAAGAAAATTGGTAGTAGTAGCCTTTTTCGAAACAATAAGACAACGAATGATTACTAAAACTTACAATATTATATGGGGAAAGAATTGTAAATTGTGTTGTATTTTGTATGTAAGCCTTCGTTATATTCAAGTCTCGTTTAGATTTCGGCCTGCATTCCAATCTAGCAGCCTATCATCTCGCCATCGTCAAAACTCTCGTTCTACTCTTATTTGAGACAATGACCGACAACAGATATAAGTATATATATATGATGTTGATGATGATGATGATGATGATGGCTGTTGCTTTAGGCATTGTCGGAATTTTTTCTGCCAGTATCTTGACTGATCGCAATTATGCACAGTTGTTGTTGATGTTGTTGTTGCACACAATAAGACAAAAATGGGAACAAGACCAGACTTTTATAACCGATAAAATGAACAATTCATGTCGCTTAAGACGAAACTACCAAATAGTTAATAAAAGATGAATTTTTTTTATAATGAAACAACATACGAAAAAACCGATACCAAGACGGAGACTACACATTATTTTATCGTGAGCTATAACATTCTAAAATGACTGTTGTCGTCTACTGTATACACTTTAGATTTGGTAGGTTATTTCTGTAAAACGTGTTTTGTTTTTGTAAAATTTTTCACTTCAACAACTAGTAAAGTTTAAGTGTCTTTCAACAACTTAAACCATATCACAAATCTTATCATATTCGTACTTGATCCTTTCATAAAAGTAAATAAATTCCCTTTTTAAAAGTTGCCGACTGTTACAAATTTGTCTATTTCATAACAGATTCTACAATAATGTCTCGAACTAGAACTATAAGCAGTGTAAAAGGTAGAATGAATTTTAGTGTTTTTATTCCATAAACGGTTGCTCGCAAAATAGTAAAATCCGTAGATAAATCTACTACATTAGCTTTGCAAACAATAAACAAACGAGTTACTTCAAAAAATTACAAAATCTTCAAGTCAAATCCACAAATGGATTTATTGTTTGTAAAGCTTCTAAAATAAACACTTTTGGGTCTAGTCACATGATCTCTAATGTAATTTATTAACGGCCAACAAGTCCTTTAAAGTGCCAACACATGAAAATTCCTGAATTTATAACTAGACCTCTTGAGGCCTTAATGCAATGAATATATTACAAATTTTAAACTCCTATCGTCACATTTTTTTCTACACGAATAAGCCATTTTCTAAAATTAAGATCGACATCGAAATACCCACCACCCACTACCAAAATCTCTAATGACTCCTCAAACGACCAACTTTGAAGAACTAAACTCCTAATCAACTTAGCACACCAGTTGCCATTGATAAATTTCGGTATTAAACTAAATGTTGGTGAACCGTCAAAACAACAACCCTCTTGTTTAGAATATAGCAAAAACCGACAACAGACATATTTGAAATTGGCCCCAATGCTAATATGCATATTGTTTTACAGCTCAATAAACTCAAAGATCCCTTCAAATTTCCATTTTACTGCCACAGTTATAATATTAGAAACAGAGAAGTAGAGTATTATTTACAATATTTTATATCTTTCACAATGAACACTCGAAATTTTTAAAGAAATTTTGAAAATCGTCAAATGTTACAAAAAAATATTCAACTCAATTTTCTCCAAGTTTACGTGAAATGAATAAAAACTTGTTGCAGAAGTTAAAATGGGAATACACCACGTGTAGCGGATACGTTAAAGCATATTTGTACGCTTTTCAGCAACAGGAAATAAATAGGACTTTACGAACAGTATTTTATACAAAAATAATGAAAAAAACAAAAAATAGAAACACTCATAAATTTTTGATGAAGGAATGAATGTATTTTAATGGATACTTCCCAAAACTAATGAAAAGCTTTTCTATTACGTTGTTAATCAAATGTCTTAATGTATTCCATGAAATATTAGACGCTTTTAAGATGCTCAATTTTGATAATCAACAAAGCTCATATTACATAACGATTAAAGCTACTGTATATAACTTACTACATACTTTAACAGTGGGAAAAAATTCCTGAAATTGTACGTACATAATAAAATTTATATTTATGATGACAAACTGTGTGTTATTTTTGTCAAAATTTGATATTTTATTTTTGTTTTTTAATATTGAAATTTATTTATTAGACTAGCAAGTCGTTTTTTCAATATTATTGAGCATTATTTCAATAATAATAATAATAATATTTAATACACAGTGGAAGTATTATTTTACATTCCAGGCACGGTGTTGTATGTTTGGAAAATCAATAACAACACATCACTCTCTGTCTGAAATTTTGTCTAGTTGTCTAAACGAAAGAACTGTAGCCCCTCTATAGATTTTATTTGTGTAATGATGATTTCATCTCTAATAGCCGGAAGTTAAATCTAGTCACTATTTAAAGATAGAACACCAAAACTATCAGAGATATCAGGACTAGTTATAGTAATTGGTGTGACTGTTGGACCAGATATGTCTAATAGCGTTAATACCAGCTTTGCAGGGGGTTTTCCAGATCCCCCCTTATTGTTGTATGTTATGTCGACCGTTACCCCAAAAGACATGTAAGCTTTATTTGCTAGTGCAGCCAGCACTAATATTATCCCAAGGGATCCAAAGGAGGGCGTTTTATCTAATATAGTACAACTATAGTCTTCTTAATATTGTATTCAACATCAAAATTATAGAATTATACGATTAAAATGGAATGTTTTAATTAAGATTTGAAATCTCAAACTAAATCTTTGTGTTATCAAAAATTAGATATGGTATTAGAATTACTACACAACTGCTAATTTTTGCGGAATAAAGAGAAAGATAGGGTGCATAACAAACAACCCCTACACGTGACTATAGTAGTACACGTGCAATGAAATCCAAAAGGGAATTGTCTAGGATCAGATCGATATCGACTAGAAAGATAAGTAATGGGTCCCTGTGTTGTCGTTTTGTGAAAGATTAGTGTTGTGCAACCGCATGCATTTATCTATTAGCATGACAACCAACCATTGGCTAGATTTAATTTTACAAGAGTTGACAAGAATACAATTTGCTCTCTTTCAACTCTATTATTGTAGACAAAAAAAAAATAATAAAACGTACGACTACTGCTGCTGTGAAATATAATTTGTTCGATGTGATTTATCAGATCGGCAGGATATTCCCAATATTGAAAATCCACGTTTATACATGTCGCGATATCATCGTTATCAATACCAATAAATTCGTTCATGGAACTTGATATTATCGAAAAATATCCAGCCTTATATAAGCCATTCCACCAATAAATCTCTCTTTTTTCAAATTTATCCTTCTATACGTATAGAATTGATGTACCGAACGGATACTGTCAAATGGATAAGCTTGACGAATTAGTTTTCAAGTACTTGCATAGTTAACAGATAGAAATCCTGGAACAGGAAAAAAACCAACCAATCGTTCTTATAGATGAGAAAGTATAGAAGAAGAACACGAAAAGACGACGTCCACCCACTTGGTATGTTTTTTCTCCTTGGTGTTTTCGTTGATACTGATGCGTGATTACAGGCGTTGTTTCGTGATTCGTGGATCTGATATTGTTGATTTTTTTCCAGCCTCAAGCTACTGAAAGAATCTGTAGAAAAATGAAGCGATTTTCTGGCCATTATTATGAAACTTATTATAAGAATAGTGTTGTCGTTTATTTTGCACACACAGCCTCTAGAGGTTTATTCTTTCTCAAATCCTGTTTGATTTAATTTATTCTAAATTACGGAACTGTAACGCTTTTTTTTCCATCACACAAGAACAAACCAAGCTAACATCCTCATTGATTAATATCATATCTGTTATATGTTTACTTCTCTCTCGTTTTCTATACACGCATGCATGCATAAACCTGGATATGTTTTAAATTAAGAAAATCTTGCACACATGCACCGTATAATCAGTGAAACAGACAATTTAAGTCTTGGTGAAAGAAGCAACTTCAAATAAACATCAACTATGTTAAACCAAAAAAAAAAAAAAAATGGAAACGAAATGAGATAGAAATACAAGATTACACAGTAAAGTTCTTATATATTTGCACATAGCATTCATTCACGAATCTTTCACAACGACAATGCTGTTTGGTTCTATCTTTGGGTTGTTTCCACAGTTGCTTGGAACTTCAACGGTGGTCTTGTCACAAATACGTGCAAAAATTACATGACAAAAAAATAAAAGAAACAATAACAACAAAGAAATAAAATATAAACATATGCACAAGTTAAACCCTTTGAAGTTTTGCTATAATCTTTGTGTTTTATAAATGTTTGTTGACTAATAGATCTTTACAGGGAATATTAATTGGCGGCTATACACTGTTGTCTTTCACAGCTTCACACGTTAATTAATTCATCTAACAAAAATAAATCTTCTATTGTCTGTATTGTATATTTACCCGTTATCAGACAAATATGACTGTTTAATCTATATTACAATAGAGTTTAATATTTGAGATTACGCCTCAACATAAACGTAATTGTAAAATTTGTTAACTGTAACAATTCATTAATAATCCCTTTTGTTTGGGGAATACCCATCCGGTCCTATCCTTTATTTGAATAGTTGAAACACTGAAATTGGATATCTTTGTTCAATTTAAATAAAATACAAAGCGCTCCTATATATATGATAGGGCAAAGATACGGAAATGACTTTACCATTAAAAACACAGGGTATATACCCTTATTCTTAATTCGTTATTTCTTGGTTATTTTAACAAATAACAAATGAACTAATTAACTTTGATTGATAATCTTTCTTTCAATGATAACTATTTTGAAAAGGGCTTTCATTCAACGTAGAACATCATTTTTCTTGTTCATATGTCAAAGATTTTTGTTTTGTTTTTGTACATGTGTAGATGTCTAGTAATAATAATGATGGGTAGTTCTGGGGGGCCAAATCAATAAACTTTTGTATTGCTATTATAAAAAGTTATGATAATTGGTCTACTGTCTAGACAGCAAACTCTCATCTACTCTACAAATTTTGGTTATTCTTCTGGATTGATGTTAGTTTTAAATCGCCAACAAATATCCGGTATTCAAAGCTGTATGCTGAATTTACACTATTTTATTCCCGCAAAAAAAGCTTCTTCTGTGGCTACACGAGTCCTGTTAACCCACACAACCCTCTAGTCACGTTGACCATATAAAGTTTGATTGCGTATATTCAAGTCAGGGACAATTTTCTTGTCACTGTGTGTGAATAATTAACGAATGACAGTTTTTACTTATCGATCGACAGAAACTACTCGTTTGGTTTACTCTATAAATTGTAGCTTTAACAAACAAGGCACAGGGGTAATAATAATATGTCTGGGTGGTATTGTTTGTAAACATGTTGATTTAAATTTAACAATGATAGCTATTTAAAATACCATTATCTATTCAAAATGATCCGTATTGGTCTGAACTGACAGTAAAGTTACAACCCACCTTTATAGTCTGATGTGTTGTTGTTGTTGTTGTTGCACTCCTTTATTATTTAAAGAAAACTTTTATCTTATCTTTTTGCCATTAATATCACGCCATACCTTTCCTCTATCCCCATTTTAGGTAACATCCAATCTATAAAAAGAAAAATCGCATTGACAAGCAACACACATATTATTGCATTTTATTAGGCAATAATTTCAAAGATAAACGAATTTAGAATTGTTTTCTCTTTATATATAAATTTATGTTTACGATTGTTAATAAATTTCTGTAAATTTCTTGATCATATTATTATAGTGTTACGTGATGAATTCCGAATAGTACCATCTGATACAAGGGTAGCTGCTGGTGAAACAGCTTTACTTCAATGTGGTGCTCCACGTGGCTATCCAGAACCAACGTTACTATGGAAAAAAGATGGTCAAGATTTGGAAATTGATGGACGTCGAATTCGTATTGTTGATGGTGGAAATTTAATGATATCAGATGTTCGACAACATGATGAAGGCCGTTATCAATGTGTAGCACATAATATTGTTGGTTCACGTGAAACTCCATCTGTCACATTAACTGTACATGGTAAATTAATTTTTATGTAAAAATTTCGTTGATTCTATAGATGAGAGAGAATGTAAATTATGTTTTGTAATAATAATTTTCTATTCCAGTAAAACCATCATTCAATAAAGAGCCAGAAGATATAGTAACCCTTGTAGGGAAAAGGGTTATATTTCATTGTGCCGTTGATGGTGAACCAGTCCCAATTGTACTCTGGAGGCGAGAAGATGGAAAAATGCCGATAGGTCGTGCCCGCATCCTTGATGATAAATCGCTCCTTATAGATAATGTTCAACCAACAGATGAGGGCCTTTATATTTGCAATGCTGAAAATTTAGTTGGCAGTATTACAGCAAAAGCTTCACTAGTTGTTAATTGTAAGTTGGAATTCTGTTCGAATAAAAGTCAAATCAAGTCAAGCATTTATTTATGATCTAGACTAGTTTTTTTTATATTTTTTTCTTCTTTGAGAATCTAAACGAATTCTTTCAAGTCGTTCGTTTGTTGTAATTCTTGTCAATGTGCTGTTTTATTTATTAGTTTCAACCGAATTTTTATATCGACAAAGCTACTTTTTTTTTACGTCTACCGATATTTGTTGTAGCTGCTCCAACATTCACTGAAAAACCTCGAGACCAGAAGGTGGGCCTTAACGGCGTCGTTGAATTCCATTGTGCCGCCAGTGGAAATCCACCACCATCTGTATTTTGGACAAAAGAAGGCTCCCAATTGCTCATGTTTCCTGACACATCTTATGGTCATATGCATGTCAATGCACATGGTACACTTCGTATTCAAGGTGTTCAACGTGAGGACGCCGGCTATTTAGTTTGTTCAGCATTGAGTGTGGCCGGATCGAGTAGTGTTCGTGCTTTCCTTCAGGTCGGTTTACAATGAAACATGTAATTAATTTAATAATAACCGTATCTATGACATATACACACATACACACAGGTCACGTCAGTTGCTGATCTACCACCGCCAATTATACAAATTGGACCTGCTAATCAAACTCTTCCAGTACATAGTATGGTCACACTTCATTGTAAAGCATCAAGTCCGGAAGGGGATCAACCGAAAGTACGCTGGTTGAAGGATAACAAAATTTTACAAGTCGATCGATTACCAGCACGATACACCATCAGTCCTACAGGAACTCTAGATATTGATGGTAAGTTGAAATTTGATACGGTTGAAACAAGTGAAACATTTCGAGCGAATATCGTATTTTATTGTTGGAAACATACGCGAACACGTAAAAGAAGATAAAATTCAATTTTATTTCAACTTATAGTAAGATCGCTATCCGAAAATGAAATAAATAAACAAAATCTAAAAGACATTAAAAAATTCTATATTTAACTTTATTAGTCGTCAGGAGTTGTCGTTGTTGTTGTTGAATCTAATTCTAGATTGCATTTTATTGTGCATCCATAAAATGAAACCACTTCAAAGGTGAAAGATGAAATAAAAAGCCCAACTGAATTTTTGAAAAATAATGCATCAACATCAATTCCTTAAATAGTTCCTTCTATCTTTACATAAAATATATTCTCTTTCTAGATTTGCAATTGGAGGATTCAGGTGTATACACATGTTCTGCCACATCAGAGAGCGGTGAAAGTTCCTGGTCGGCATCCCTAAGTGTAGTTGAAGGTTCATCCACCCCTTTACATCGTAGTCCTGACCCATCAACATTCCCCAAGGCACCAAATACCCCACGAATTTTGAATGCCACCGAATCCAGTATAAGTCTCACTTGGGAAGGTGATAATGAAGAACAAGGTCTAGTTGGTTACACAGTAGAATATTGGAGTCCTGATCTACAAACTGGTTGGGTAGTTGCTGCTCATCGTGTACCAAATCCTTATATGGTAGTGCGTGAATTAAAACCGGACAGTTCTTATGTATTTATAGTGCGTGCTGAAAATGCTCACGGTTTATCACCAGCTAGTTCAGTATCGTCGATTGCTAGAACATTCGCAAATTCACGAGCAGTGCCCCGTTCTGAACTTGATACAGCTAGAACTATGCTTAGCACGAAATTAGTGGAATTACGTGATGCTAGACCGCAAACTTCAAGTTCAGTTAAATTAAGTTGGTCCTTAAGTACACCAGATTATGTTGAAGGATTGTACATTAGATTCAGAGAATTGTCAGGTGGTTCACATAATTATAATATTCTGACAGTTTTAGATATTCATACAAAAAGTTATATCGTAACAAATTTGAAAAAATTCACAAAATACGAATTTTTCATTTCGCCATTTTATAAATCGGTTGAAGGACAACCGTCAAATTCGCGAATTGCTCAAACTCTTGAAGATATTCCATCTGCACCACCTGACAGTATTACAGCTGGTGTTTTTAACGACACAGCGGGATGGGTTCGATGGTCACCACCACCACCTCAACATCACAACGGTATAATTATTGGCTATAAAATAAATATACGCGGTAGTGCTGTCCGATCTTTAACTGTAAACGCAAGCACCACATCCGTGTTAATTAGTAATTTAACAGCTGGTGAATCCTATAACGCTAGAATAGCTGCGGTTACACGTGCCGGACAAGGACCTTATTCAAATCCAGTGCCTTTGTTGACAGCATCTCGTGCTCAAAGTCCCAGAACATTAGGACCTTTCGTGCCACTAGTCCAGAAAACATGGTTTGTTGCATTATTAGCAACAATGGTTCTAGTATTAGTTATCGCAGCTGGTGGCTTCCTTTATATAAAGCGCCGACAATCACTCAGTAAACAATTGGGTCATTTAAATGTACCTGTTGTAAATGCATCCCAATTGAATGCTAAAGAAACTTTATGGATAGATCGTGGTTGGAGACAAGGTGATTGTGATAAAGACTCATCGATTCCATTAGCTCAACCTGCTGATTATGCAGAAGTCGATACACGAAGTCTTTCAACATTCTACAATTGTAAAAGGTCTCCAGAGAATCCTACACCGTATGCAACAACAATGCTACTACCACCACCAAATTGGTCTGAATTCATTCCACCACCACCAGATCATCCACCACCAGAATGTCCCCGAGAGAATCCACCAGCACCACCACCAAGAGGAGGTAGTACGTGTGGCAGTGTTAGTGGTGGAGGTAGTGGTGGTGGTGGATATGCTTGCTACGCCGTCCACATTCCAAATCAATGTCCCAACAATAAAATAGCACCACAACAATATACAAGAGCTGGTTCATCGTGTACAAATTGCGATGCTCATTGTTCATTAGCTAGTGGCAGTTCGGGTCGTCGATCAACACCACGAGGACACTGTCATCTACCACATAGCTGTGATAATAACAAAGTATGGAATTGGGAAGGTGAAGCTGATGTTGACACTGACAGACATTCCTGTTCTAGTAGTCATGATACAACATGTTCCTGTAGCGAATCATCTTGCTTATATGCTGAAGCTGGACCATCAAATAATCCAAGGCCTATGCCACATTGTCAGATTAAACGATGCGTTAAATAATTCAAAACAAGAACTTTAATCAATTTTGTATGTGTGTGGTGTGTGTATTCGTTACTACTTAATGATAACGGAAATTTGAAGATAAATCGATATGAGATACTTTTACAATAAGACTAACGATTTTTTCATTTGAACACTTTTTATAAAAAAAAATTTAATTTATTGCATATCACTAGTGAATGTGTCCTAAATAAAACGACAAAAATAATAATGAGAAAAGCAAATACCCTAGTCCTAGATCTTTAGTTACCAAAAAATAAATCGATAGTGTCTTCCTGTTTTTTGACTAAAAAAAATTGTGTTTCAGGAGACAATAAATTGATCATTTCTCATACGTGCATTTCAGTAGATGATAATCGATGGATATTTTTACGAAAAAAAAAAACTCATCTCGAACCCCCACATTCTTATTATTATAACAGATTTTTTATGTAGAGAAGCCAAAGCTGTAGCGGCTGTCTTTTCTACATAATTCTCCCCTCGTGAACAAACTACTCATCACAATCTCAGACTGAATCCTAACTGATGTAGCAATACTTAAGGAAAAGAAAAAAAAACTGTAGGTTTTTATATTATCAATTGTGATTTAGATTAAGAATAATTAATTATTGAAAATTGATTTTATATATATGTCGTAATCAAATATTGATTGATATGATTTGTTGTGATTGAATATTCAACATAGAGATGCATTAAATACGAGATAAATTTAATGAATGGTACCTAACTAAATGATTAAAGACACATACACACATATCATCTCAATGTCGTATACACTCTACTCCTATTCCTGTCAGTAAGTATATTTTATCCACCATCCATTTTCAATATATATATATGAATGTGTACTCCATCAGTATATAACGTGCTTAGATAAGTCCTTCTCGATAACAGACATTTTATATGAGATTATCATCGTTTATACACTCCTCCCTATTTCTAATATAACAAAAGCAATGCTCTTCCAAACATAGCCTCTAGTATTTGCCCTAGAAAATTACTATTTGAATGCGACATATATATATGTATAAGTATATACATATAAAACATATAATTTAATGCGGCTTGTAAATAAAAAATTGTTATACCTTTAAATAAGACATTGGGTATATGTAATTTTTTGTAGAAAAAATTATAATGTAAAAAAAAACATCATAATTAATGTAGATATTTATTATTTTTCTTGTTATTTATAATTGAATAAACGGTATTATACGCATAATTCAACTTGTAGATAAATTAAATTTATTTTTAATTGTGTTCACAAAACCTTCTCAACTCATATCCAGTGATTGTCAAACAACAAAACATGTGTTTTGTTTGTTGGGCAATGGTTATGGTCAAAGGTGTGCATTCCCATCATGCCGGTCGGCTTTGCCAAATTTGATAAATGCATCCAGTAGCGCATTAAAGGTTAGGTCCTCCGAGCTCAGAGTCCGCTGTTTAAGGTCCTCTAAACTCAATTCAAATTCAAATAATTCCATAATTAAAAATGCACTCTTAATGATTTTTGGTAATACTGTTATTTATTCTTAATACGCCACTGTATGCATCCCCATGATGATGCTAGAGAGCCTGGTCTATACGTCCATATTTGTAAAGTTTTGTCAAAATTAATACAACGTTCCCACGATACCGACCTGTTTGCGGACAAAGTCACGCAACATGTCTAAAGCCGTGGGACTCTGTCGATCAGTATAATGCGGATGCGTCTTTAAAACAGTCCTATAGAAATACAGATTGCCAGTATATAAATATAAAAACAATATACAGTATGCTGCAGCAAAATAGGTACATAGGGGAAAGTATCAGCATTACCCTCGCTTATAAAGAGAATCTGGACAGTTATCCAATCTTATTTTTTAATTTCAAACGCAAAAATATTCCATTGTGGATAAACCTTACAAGATGGAAACTCCCGATTTCGATGCTTTTAGGTATAAAGTATGCGGCCGCAAAAATAGGTACTTACATAGGTACCATCAACACCACCTACTCTCATAAAGAGAAATTTGAAGTGTGGTTGGCGCCACCCATCACCCATCTCTAGTATCGATCTTTGTCTGATACAGTTGCCTGGAAATGTGCCACAGTACTTTACTAATGCTTCTAACAAGGATAGCAAATGTTTAACATCTCTTACGAAATATTAATCTAATAACCGACATTCGTACACCTCTAGCTGAGCAGTTTTTGTTTATCTCAACTTATATGAAAGAAATAAGAGTGGGTCGAGTCAATGTTTTCTCCTATGTACCTAGTTTGCTGCTGCATACTGTACCTAGAGGATTTCATTCTAAAGGACGTGTAAGTTTAAGTGAGAAAATAAGGGTTGGCGTTGACTGTGCAAAAGTATTTTTTTTCCAAATATCTAAGATGGGTTTAAAAACCTTTGAATGTTTCAGAAGTGAAATAGTAAAAGCATCCAGAAGCTAATATGGTATACAAAAGAAATTTCCGACATCTTACTTTAGGGCACCACTATAGGCAATAATATGCCTTCTTTAGTTTTTTACCCCATTCTTCCGTATGAATGAATAAAAGTTTTTGTAAGTTTTCGTATTTTTTGGTAACTAGGGGATGAAACACTTATTAAGGGATGTAACTTTGGCGTTGAATGCTGGCTAAATCTACTTTTATAGTTCTAGTCAAAGGTGATCAAATTCGTTAGGACAGCCCTGCATTTTCATACTAATTACCTAAGCCTTTCATTTGTTGTTGTTGTGGATAATGTTCGAAAGTCAAGTTGACAAAATCCAAATAGATAAACTCTACTTTGAAGACGTAATAAAGTCAGAAGCTTAATTGATTCAAATTGATAAAAGTTTATCGGATTAAAGCAGCGTTTTATTGCTCCAGGCCCTGAAAAAGTCTAGCTGGTCCTGGAGAAAGCCTCATACTTGCGTTATTTTCTCTTCATTTACCTTCAATTTTCGCCACTATTGTTTGGTACACTTTATACTAACACGTCGCAGTTTACTACAATCATTCTACTCTATTCCCCAAACAAAGTTCAATGGTCAAATCATTAAAAATAATTGGGGTGAAGTGTATTGCCTAATTTAGTACACTCAATTGTCTAGCATTATTAAGGATCTATGACTAATTTATGTACAATGAATTTTATGAAATTTTAACTTGAAAAACAACAAAAATCTGGAGATAAATAAAACTACTTACGTTAAGATGGACTAACACTCATGCTACTTTTGATGGTTCAAAATGAAGACACTTTCACACACAAACACATAGAAACACACATATGAAGAAAATTGTACATTTATCGTTATTTTAACACTTGTTTATGTTAAATTTTCAAAAAAAAAGTCTAAAATCTGCGCTGCTAACTTCAAATTTAAAGACAAAAAACTAATCACCCTTTTGCCGCGCATTAAACCTACCCTTTGTTGCCAGTAGTTACGTGTATATGTATTGTCACCAAAAGATGGCATTGTTTTATGTATCAATAAGTTACCAAGAGATGGCATTGTTTTGAAAGACTACAACCCTAAGAAGGAACATTCAAAAATTAAATTCCAAGAAGAACTACGTATTGTGGATTTTGTAATGATTTTCTAGAAGAAGCTATTTGCGATCGAATTTTTAACGTTGCCATATGTCTGTATAGTCCTTCTATTCATAGATAATAAAAACTAGGGCCTAGGTGTGTTCGCTTACTCTTGTGCAAAAGAAGAAACTCTTCCAATATTTTGCCTAACGGCGATCCTCCCATGGACCACAGCAAAATCGGCAGATCTGAGTATACAAACGATTATCTCTACCTCCCTGAAGATTCGTTTAGTCTGCTTAAGCCAATAAAATCCAGTTACAAAGCTGCAAAAATGTAACTGCATATACTGTAATGCTTTATTGAATTACATTGAAAAACTAATTAAGAAAATCAACGTTACGGCTTAATCTACATACGCAATATACGGTTATCTCGCTAAGGTAATATAATTCGCTAAAACAACATATATCCTATATATATATTGTTGTTGTAGACAGTGTTCCAAAACAAAATCATCTAGTTTGCATATGTAATTTGAATGTGGAACGACATCATTTAGTACGCGGTGTTCTAATTGAATTACTCAACAAGCACGGCAAACAGATCATATATCCAAATGTATATACGAAGTATAATACATATATGTATATAACAGCGTAAAGTTTAAAGTAATACCTTGTTGTCTAAGTATTTTGTTATCCATATAAGGCGGAATATATATTCTGCTTGTAATCCAACTACATTTATTACATGTATTTGTTGTAGTGTAGGTATTATTATACTTACATTATAAGAGAAATTGCACATTTATCTACTACATTTAATTTTAACAAATTGTTAATGAAGAGATGAATAACACATAAATAACGATTCTTAATTTGAAATTGTTGTCAATCTGCTGCTATAATCTGATCGTATTTTGTAAACGAATTCCATAAGAGTCTTCGCTATTATAGTAGGTTTAAAATAAACCACAACTCTACAATGAACTTGCAGATTAAATTCCAACGAAATTCTTCCCTTAGATTCTTGTATACTATATAGATTTAATTAAATCCCATTATTATAGCAACAAACAAGGTCTTGTCACACGGCATACTCCTATTATCATCATTATCATTATATAATTTACGAATACAGTTAATTTAGAATCAGTGTGCTTCTTTTATTGAATTATAATCAATTGTTTATAGTCCATTAGATTCACATGTTTAGAATTGTAGAATGAATCATCACAAGCTGACAATGCACCATGCAACTTTACCCTTAACATTATATGTGTGTATATACGTTATATGTATGCATCATGTGCATCCAAGCTCATTAGAAACCAGAACCAATTACGTACATAGTTTGTGGAACATCCCAGCCATATATATTTTCCCCCTAGTGGGATGCTGTTCACACACACACACATACATCAGCTCTATTTACATTTAGGTCTAGTTTTTCCTTTGACATACCAATTAGGATTGTGGCAGTAATGGAAACGTATATTTCCACCAGCTATAATAGGCACTCTACAAGATACTCACTCATATTCACGATATGGATCTCTTAACAAAGATTGAATTCCAAAAATATAATTATTCGAAATCAAACTATTGTGTACATCACAATTTTTATTTCATCCTCCAGTTAATGAGCAGTCGAGTTAATTAAATCTATAGAACGTTACCCAGATTTTGTTGCATTAATAAAGGTAGAAATTTTAATGACTCGTCTCTCTACCATCTATCCTGTAATTGAAGTTTTACTGTAACTTTCAACGTAAACCCTATTTATTTTTGTTATTTTATCACAAAATCACGTCCAATTAAGTTCTTTCCATATAATTTACTAGAACCTCCTTGACTAATTTCCATAACGATCAAGTATTATTAATATGGATTGCTAACCCTGTTTTGTTGTTGCCCGATGATAAACAGGTTGAACTACCACCGCCTCCAGTTGCAATTCCATTCAAATTAAACCATCAATCTACATATATTTATTTTTTGTTTAAATTCTTATAGAAACTTTCTATATGCAGAGTTGGAAAAGTAGGTACGCAAAGAAAAACCGGCTTAATACTTTGCATATTGCTAACTTTCCGTGAACAACTCTGCAGTACTTTAAATTGATTTAATTTTTATTTTAACGAGATTTTACTTTTATGGAACGTGATTTCGTTGGAAAACTTGTCGCAATTATCTAAATTTAAAGCAGAATGGCGCAAAAAAACACAACAATTACGTAAAGAATTTTATTTTTATTAAATACAAATTTACATAAAAAATTCAATCCCATCCCCATAATCCTTTACTTTGTTTTACTGTATCGAAATTGTCACGGCGTATCCGTGTTACAGCATTCGCTTCACCTTTAGCCACCCGTCTCTTACGTTCCCCTTTTTTATTGCGATTCACCAATTGTTTTTTGACTAATTTCTTAATTTGTTCAGGTGGTATTGTGGTGGCTGTGGAACGGACACTTCTTGTCTCCATCAAATCATAGGAATCATCAGAAAAATGATCATCACTTTGATTATCATCTACATTTGATTGATTATCATCTTTTTCTATTGAATTATCATCTAATTTCAACCAATTCCGAATTCTATCATTTGAATTTTGTTTTGAATTGTCGGATTCTTCAATTTTTAAATTCTCCACAGCTTCACAATAGTCTTCATCAGAATCCGCTTTATGTTCATCTTGATTCGCTGCTTCTTCTTCTTCTTCATCTACCTGTTGTTGTTCATCGTCTTCATCAATTCCCAATTCGATATTCAAATCTTTGGCCATTTCTTTTGTAAATCCTGAACAACGTACTTCAGCATCCAATACATCATCACGTTCAATATCATTAAATTTCGGATATAATTCACTTTCATAATTGAAACGTTTTTTAAAGAAATGTTGGATACATTTCACATCACGATTGAAATACATTTCAGCATTTGGATGATGTGTTGATAACATTTGTGGAAAATCAATAATTATCGGTTTTTCATTTTCATCAATCATAATATTAAATTCATTAAAATCACCATGAATCACACCACTATTAGCAAAACGTACAATTAAATTCATCAATTCATCATAGAGTGCTTCAACATTTTCCAATTCCATCACATGATTACTGAAAATCAAAACAATTTTTTTTTTGATTTTAATTAAGTGAATTCTAATTATCTGTTTGTAATTACAGTAATTCGCCTGAAATCAGTTCCATAATGACACAATGTCGGTTGAAATCAATCGGTTTAGGTACTGGAAATTCACGATCATATAAAGCTTTCATATAAGCGAATTCTTTAGTTGCTGAAATTCTCGATAAATACAACCATGAAGCCGATTTTCTATGTTTATGATAATCACGTTTATCTTTAATATTACGAAAACATGTACGACCTAATCTGTAATTGAATAATTGTGTGAATTTATGTTAATTTGTAATAGTACGTTTGATTGTAAACCTGTGAAGTTTTAAACACAATTCATTTCCTTCAGGATCGGCAACAATGTAAATATTACTCTCTTTACCTACACCGATTTGATTACCAAAACTACCAATAATTTCGCGTTTTGTTAATGAATGTAAAGCTAAAAAATCGTAGCCCATATTTGTTAATCGATAACCGTCATCTAAAAAAGAAAACAAACAAATTTAGGATTGATTTTTTTCAAACATTATGATCATAATACATTTCTTTCCACGTTCGTAACTTAATAATTTATGTTTACATAATTCACGTAATCGTTTATGTACACCTCCAGTTGGTAGATTTGCTAATAAAGCTAATAAAGGACCAGGAATCAATTCGTGATTCTTCATACCCATTTCCACCTAAAACATCAATAATTACACATAATTATTGCCAATGAAATCTCAATCAACATACAGCTGTTAACACACGGAAATCTTCAGATGATAAATGCCTCAATATTGAG